>DF244682.1:10945-24350 GCA_000507305.1 Breviolum minutum Mf 1.05b.01 | reverse complement strand
ACCACTCTTCATCTTTGCCACAAGCTCGTATACCTCAATCCTAGCAACGTGAGCATCTAGCGGATGAACAGAGGTGGAGCGTTTTTGAACGTTCAAGCGGCTTAGTAAAACCTTTAGTATGGTTCATAACTTCCCAAAATCGAGCTCTTCCCAGCGGAGGCGTAGCCTTTTTGGCAAATACCTCTTCCAGGAGCATTTTTTTGCTCCGAAGCATGTGATATTCTCGCGGAAGATGCTTTTGGCGTTGCCAGTCAGCATTCCAGCGGCTTGTTTCTTCGATCAGCGGGCATAATTAACGATTGTATACACGAAGATAACCCGGTATCAGTAGGTTCCAATGATAGTGCCATCATAACTCTTCACACGAGAAGAAAATCACCTTGACTCAGTTTGGTACCGCCCTACTGACACAACTCTCTGAGTCGTGCACCACTCGAGTTGAAAACTGCCCCCGTGTACGAAGGAAGTAGGGAGCATTGAAGCAACCTGGCAGATGACCCCTGCAGCAGCATGTTTGAAAAGGCATTCGTGTGAAATATATTTGTCAAATTATGCGCTTGATTTGGAGCCGAAAATGCCAAAGCATTTTTCAAGCATCTTGAGTAGTTTTTTCTCGAATGAAAGAAGCCGTGGCCTTCATTGCTACAGCATCAAAGAGGATTGGGTGCTGTTGTTGTCGGTGGTTTTTCTTGCAGGAAAAAAGAAGTTCTTCAATGTAAGTCTGCAAAAAGCACCATGACAAGTTTTTCGAAATATCAAACCCAATCAATAGAAAGAACAGCAACAGATGGGGCTTAGGCGCGAGAAGGCTAGCCACATACACAAGTCACTTACACCAATCCACAAACTGAATTGCTAAGTCAGAGTCAGAAGGGCGGCATCCGACCAAAAATATACATAACTTAACGGAATTCCATTGCCTGTATTGAGAAAGAAGTGAGGTACTTTCCTGCGCCCAGGAAGCAGTTTTGTCTGAAAAATCCAACTGGTTCCAGTGACAGTTCCTTGTTTGTTTGAACAGAATTTCTTGAAAGCAGGGGACAGGACACAGATAAGGAGACAAGCTACTGTTTGGAAAAGGAGTTGAAAAAGGCACCCATGTCAGTAGGAAATCGGGGGCGCCCGTGTCAGTAGGTAAGGGCCACCAATCTCACCCAGTCTCCCAAGAAAAACGAGAATGCATTTTGGAACTGCCATTTGGGAATGCTGGGCCGAGTAGCCAAGCCAATCTTTACAAGTCTATGCCCTGGTCAGCCTTTAAGAGGATGAGTTTGTGAATGAATCATGGGGTTCAAAAAGTGGAGCTGCCTAAGAGCCATTGGCTATTAGCCGACCGAGTTTAAGGGGTCCCCAACCAAGAGATGTTCATGCCTTGGGTTGGGCCAAAACGCTTTAAGCTGTCCAAATCCTAATCCTCAGAATGCCACTGGCGTGTGGCCGTTGGCATTTAGGGATATACATAACTTAACAGAATTCCATTGCCTGTATTGATAAAGAAGTGAGGTACTTTCCTGCGCCCAGGAAGCAGATATGTCTGAAAAATCCACCTGGTTCCAGTGACAGTCCCTTAGCAGCCGACAGGACACCTTATCCATCATGCTTCCATCCATCCAGTTCATTTTGGTGAGTTTTCTTTCTCACCCTATACGCAGCTGAATTCCATTGCCAGTATTCACGTTTGAAAGGAGATTCGTGTGTAAGCTGGTTGTCAAATTATGTGCTTGATTTGGACTTGAACATGCCTAAACATTTATCAAGCATTTTGTTTTTTTTTTCTCGAAGGAAAGCAGCCGTGGCCTTCATTGCTACAGCATCAAAGGGGATTGGGTGCTGTTGTTGTCGGTGGTTTTTCTTGCAGGAAAAAAGAAGTTCTTCAATGTAAGTCTGCAAATAGCACCGTGGCAAGGTTTTCACAATATCATACCCAATCAATACAAAGAAAAGCAGCAGATGGGGCTTATGCGCTGGAAGGCTAGCCACATACACAAGCGACTTACACCAATCCACAAACTGAATTGCTAAGTCAGAGTCAGAAGGGTGGCATCCGACCAAAAATACACATAACTTAGCGGAATTCCATTGCCTGTATTGATAAAAAGTCAGGTACTTTCCTGCGCCCAGGAAGCAGAGATGTCTGAAAAATCCAACTGGTTCCAGTGACAGTTCCTTGTTTGTTTGAACAGAATTTCTCGAAAGCAGCCGACAGGACACAGATAAGGAGACAAACTGCAATTTGTTTGTAGGCAAGACTGTTTGGAAAAGAAGTTGAAAACAGCACCCGTGTCAGTAGGAAATGGGGAGCATTGAAGCAACCTGGCAGATGACCCCTCCAGGACTCCAGTCAGAATGTTTGAAAGGACATTCATGTGAAAAATGCTTGTCAAATTGTGTNGACATTCATGTGAAAATGCTTGTCAAATTGTGTGCTTGATTTCGACCTGAAAATGCCAACCATCTTGAGTGATTTTTTCTCGAATGAAAGAAGTAGCCAGTCAGAAGGGTGGCATCCGACCAAAAATATACATAACTTAACGGAATTCCATTGCCTGTATTGATAAAGAAGTGAGGTATATACTTTCCTGCGCCCAGGAAGCAGATATGTCTGAAAAATCCAACTGGTTCCCGTGACAGTTCCTTGTTTGTTTGAAGAGAATTTCTCGAAAGCAGCCGACAGGACACAGATAAGGAAACAAGCTGCAATTTGTTTGTAGGCAAGACCGTTTGGAAAAGGAGTTGAAAACGGCGATGACCCCTTCCAGGACTCCAGTCAGAATGTTTGAAAGGACATTGTGGACATGTCAAAGATGTTTGTCAAATTATGTGCTTGATTTCCGCATGAAAATGCAAAAACAGTGCAAGAAGACAGCACTCCGCATCCGCTAAATTGGAAGTCTCCACACCATGCCTGAGAACGAAAAGAACCAGGGAGGATGCCATATCAAAAAGAAAAGGAGCAAAGTGTAAATTATTATGGTGGTTATGTCCAGGACAATCGGGGGTGTTGCGAATATGGCCTCCAGGAAAAAAGTAGAAGAACGGTGAAGAAAGTTGGATTTTATGTAAAGCAGCAGGGTCACCATTCTTATCGTTCCAAAGCATAATGACATGATTGCACAGGATGCGTTGCTTTGCCTGCCAGCATTCCATTGAGGTACTTCCATGTGCCCACAGAGCAGATATGTCGCTTGATATTTTTCAGAGATCCGAGCTTGCTAGAGTGAGAAGTCCCCCATTGTTCGAACAGGACAGAGATAGAGGCAAGCTGCAAGGTGTATGAGGGTGAGGGAAAACACCAATTGGAAAACGAGTTGCAAGCTGCACCTTTGCAAGCAAGAAGAGAAGAGCACTTGAAGCATAGATGACCCCTACTCCAGGAGCATTTGTTTGTTCCAAAGCATGTGAGCATTGTTATTTGTGAATGACCAACCTCATGTATTCGAGGGAACTTGTTATGAAGCTTCGTAGGATGTTGACCTGATATTTTGCAGCCCGCGTAGGCGTGCGTAGTCACGCGTGGAAGCAATGTAGATTTTTGTTGTTTCGGCAGAGTTGCGTAGGCAGATTTTCCATCATTTACCAGGTACTAGACTAGGTACATGACCATCCAACAAAGAACCCCGCAGAGGCACCTGCATTAAGATGGGAAAACTCCCGTGTAGGTGCATGTGGAGGCACTTGCGCAGGTATGGACCTAGTGTACAGGGACCGGCACATCCACAGAAAACACTATTCATGTGACATTGTCCCAGACGATGCGTCTAGCATTGCCAGTCGGCATTCCAGAGTCTTGTTTCTTCAATCAGCAGGCAATGGCAATGCATGACAAGAACTCAAATGGCGATATTCGTGGATTTCCGAACTGAGATTGGAAGATCTCAAAACTCTCACTTTCTATGTCTGAGCATTGCAAGAAGACGGCACACCACGCAAAGTGACCTTGTTTTCTTCAACCTTTTTCGAGCTTCTTGCATTTTTGGCCGTATTGACTTTAAGTGAGTTACTTTAATGCGTGCAGGGGCCAGATACGTAAATTCCAACTTGTTCCAGTGAGAAGTCCCAGCTTGTTGGAACAGAATTTCTTGAAGGGAGTAAGCTTAATTTTTTTTGTAAGCAAGCAGTACCAAATAGCATTGATGAAGCACCTGGCAGCCTTTGAGTCCGGAATACTGGTCAGCAGGCCTTGTTGTGGCTGACAGGATGTGACGCTCTGCGAGTCAGTGCCTGTGATGCCCAATTGGCCTCATACACGAGCACGCTGTCCTGCAGAGGACCAGCGTCACTACCACTACCAGGACTACCAAATATGCGACTTTTACAGCTCAATCTTCGCATGATTGACACGCGCTCATGTCAGAGAAGCTGAGCATTGGCAACAAGAATCATGGAAGCTGCGTGAACAATGAGGTAGGTACCGCTTCAAGTATGAGACCCAGTGCTGCTTGGGACATTTGGGACAAGGTGTGGCGAGCGAAAAAGGATGTCTTGGCTCTGTTTGTTTTTTCTTGTTGTCTGAAACAGTCGCACCACTGCTGTTCCTGCTGAAACAGAGTGGCGCAAGGTGATGTCACCCGAAAGTTAGTTTATTCGGAGGAAGCGCAGTTTACTTGGAGTTGATATTATTCTATACATCTTCATATTTTAGGAAAGCCAGCCGCTAGGCGCGAAGTTCCTTCTGCGAACGAAGTGAGAATCATAGAGGGGTTGTGGGGGGTCTTAAGGGTACGAAAATCCAGCATACCCTGGGGAAAGGTTGGAGTTGGAGCCAAGTCAGCATCCACCGTACTTTTTTGCACAGCAAATTCATGGACGGTGCCTCTTAACTCCCCCGGGAAGGTCTCCCTGCCCCTCCCAAAAAGAAGGGGGCGGGGCAAATAGTATATGGCTCTCTTAAAGGAGGAGTTCTAAGCATCTGATATCAGAAATTGACATAGCTAAGCGGCTTCGCAATGTCATGGTTTCGGAAGTTGACATGGTACTGAAAGGGAAGTTCTTATACAGATTGAGAAATGTTCTGTTTAAGACTAACAGTATCGAAAAGAAGACAACTTTTGAAAACGAGCGACTATTTGCTATATTAAAAAGAAAGAGTTGGAAAACAAGACACGGGTATTGTTAAAGAAGACTCTTGTTGGAAAGATGGTGCTTGGGGTTGGAGAAGGAAAGAAGAATTTTGAACACCGGAAGCGTTTTATTGGCAGGAAGAGTTTCAAAAAAAAACAAGGGAAGTGTTTCAAAGGAAGCGCGGAAGGAAGAGTTTGCTTCACAGTGTAAAAGAGCAAAGAAAGAGCCATACGGAAAAGGGTTGACCTGCCCGCAATTTCAGCTTGAATATGATTCGACTTGGGGGTTTTCTTCTTTCTTATCACACACCGGAATTACAATGGAGTTTTTTTGACTTCTCGTACGTGCGTGTGCGGAGCGATTTCCGCGTACGTGCTGTTCGTTGTTCTTCTTGGTCTTTCTGGAAGTTCCGGGCATGTTGCAGGGGCGTCAGTGTTCAGGCTCCGCTACAGTGTGTCTTTGTAAAGATTGAGTGTAACATTTGCATGCAAAGCGGGTGCTTTATTTTTTTGCAAGTGATTCTTCCGCTCAGGAATAGGTTTGTTCCACAGACGTCATGCTAGCATTTTGCTTTATAAGCCCTTACTGAATAATGGGCGAACTTGGTTTTGCTTTTGAATGCAAAGTGGGCGATTTGCTTGGGGGTAGGTGCTTTACGACGAAAATACCTTGTGTTTGCAAGATTCATTTAAATGGTTGTTGAGTGGTATTGAGTTAAACATGCACAAAACATTTGCTTTTACATGTTTTTTGCGCGCAAAGCGGGCACTTTGCTTTGTGCAACGTTCTTTTACTCAGGAATAGGTTTGTTCCACAGACGTTATGCTAGTAGCTTGCGCTTTACATGCATTTACTCATTGGAAAGCGGGCGCTTTGCGTTTGGGGAAGGTGCTCTTACGAGGGAAATACCTTGTTCGCTAGGTTCATTTTAAGGGTTTGTTGAAGGGGATTGAGTTGAACAGGCTTTTACATGGTTTTTGCATGTAAAGCGGGCGCTGTATTTTTGGAAAGGTGATTTTCACAAAGTTCGCGCAAAGGTTCGTTGAATGGTTCTGAGTTTAGCACTTGAATGCAAAGCGGGGGCTTTGCTTTTGGGAAGGTGATGTTACGAGGGAAAAACCTTGATATCTACCTTGTGCGCACAGATTCGTTATGGTCCTATTTCTCTTCGATGCTGTTGGGGATACCACCTGAACGAATAATCAAATGAGAAAACATGCTCACACGCAAGTGGAGTTGCAAATAGGGAAACATATCACAAACGCACTTTGGGTCGTCAATCTGTTGTGTCCTTGTTCCATTACATTACATAATGAGCAAGGTGTCTTTCAATGTCAGCACTCGGTACTGCAGCTTTTCGCAATCAAAGCGCAGCAACAACAAATTGACACTTTGCATTCAATTTTCGAAGCACTCTGGTGGTTTTGCAAAATGGCGCAGCAACTTGGAAATTATTTGCATGAGTCTATGAGTTCTCTCCACCTGCGGTGACAACAGATGGTTTTCGGAAAGATGTGGCGAAAAAAACAGCCGGGGACTGAGCAAATTTTCTTGGGCTAGATGTCGTCAGGTATTTTATTTTGTTTGGTTTGGTTCATGATTCCAGATTGCCAACTAGTAGTAAAAAATTTCGCACAATCGCACCTTTTTGCATGCATTTCACATCTACAGGCTTTATTTTCTTGGTCCCACCCACCCACTCACCCACCCACCCACCCACACACACCCAAGTAGTACTTTTAGCTAGTAGAAATGGTAGTGACTACAACCCCACCCACCACCAGGGAGGTGGGACCAGAAAAATTCTAAGCCAAAAATACTAAAACGCAGATAGTGCTGAGATGCAAGAGGCAATGTCGTTGTGATCAATTTCATTAAGGTCGGACCTTCAAACCAGTTCCAATGAGGAGCTGCGTTCTGAGTTTGAGGTATTTTTCAGAACTAGACAGATACAGGTTTGTGTGATTTGCACATTGCTTGTTGATGACGAGGGTCTATGCTTTCCCGCCTTGATAGTGCAGAAATGATTTTTTTTGCCATCGCGTCCAGGATGCAAAGACCGACTTCACCACTGACCCAACATCTTCAGCCCACACCTGCAGGCAAACTTTCATTCAAGATGTGATTTACGATGATTTTACGGACTTAAAATTGACGTCGTCAGAAGTAGTCTCAAAAGATCCAAAAGGTTTCATTGAGAGTTGAACCTAGACATCAACTACAAAGTCTTCTCTTATTCAGACTATTTACAAATACTGCTGCTGTAGTTCCAGGTTTGCAGTCTGGGATTGATCCTTTAATGTATCTATCATCGCTTCCCTGTGGGCACAGGTATGACAGTATCGGTATGTAGTGTTTGTATCAGCTTGAGAACTGGAAGGGGTTGGGGACAGAGATTGGACACACTGTGATTTATACATATATAATATATATATGTATATGTAGCGCTGACCAGGGTGAAAAACCCATTGTGCTCGCTGGACAGGGCTGCTGCACAAAATGTGCAGCAAATTGTGTGAAGCTCAGGGTAGATCTCTGTCTTCTTCGAAAACTTCATTGCATCCATTCAGGAGGCGTCACTCAAGAGTCCCCAAAAGGGAGGCTTCTTGTAGGAGTGTAATCAAAACGACCACACCACAGTCTAAAGATTCTGACCGTCCACACCTCAACTCTATACAGATTTTCAAATGAATCTTGGTGATGAAGCTCAGCCCTTGCAAGCAGTGGACTCTCGCGTAAAACGTCGAATTTCAATCTCTGTGTGAATTTCTGAAATATCTTGAGTTCAAGCAGCCATGATGTGCGCGCAACAGAATGTACAGAATAGAGCAAAAGTTGAATAGTGAAAGACCTCGTTTTAGACCTCGTTTTAGAGGCTCCATGACAACTTTTTTCGGAGTTGTTTAGGCAAACCGCCTGAATTCCGTCCATCCAAAACTTAAAAGAGCACTTTGACTCCCAAAGTAGGTGTCTCAGGAATATGTCTAAGTCGTTGGACAAACTCCTTTGGGCTAAGAATTAAGTGGAACTTGAAACCCTAGGCAGCCACAGAAACAGTCTCGGAGGATGCTGGTGATGAAAGACATTCAGGACCATTTCAGATGTACTGAACCTTATTGCAAAGAAATACAAAGAATGAATGTGATGATCATATTCCCAGATGGTGTAGGACTTCCGCCATCCATGCACACGAGAGGTAAACAATTGGAAGTCCATTTGAAATGGTGACTTTTCAACTTCAATCAAAATATTTGCCATATTTTTACGTTCAATGATACTGCTGTATTAATAACATACAACCATGCAGACACACACACACAGACACGCACACACTTGATCACAGACAGAAACATGGATTATGGCGGCATGCTTTTCTCGTTTTCCCTTCCAGTGCCGCGCAGCCAAGGCACTTTGAGGCACTCATGATTCCGAGTGTCTCAATTTCCGTTGTCTCAACCATTCTGGAGCAAAGATTATGGCCTTTCAATGTGAAGGGCAGATGTCAGAGATGCTTTTTAAAGCACCAGAGTTCAGACGATCTGCCTGAAGCTGTGTTGACGGTGGACAGCCATTGCCAATATACTTGCAAGGTCTGTGCTCCGTGTCAATCTTCAATCTCATGCGCTGCAGAACTTACTTCCAGGCACTCGATCTGCCTGTCGAAGCTTAGCAAGCACCTTCAGCCTTGTCGCTGATTCCAAAAGCTCCAGCATCCAGTGTGCTTTGTTTTGCATTGTGAGTCATTATCACACACGGGCAACGTCTCTGAGTGATCCGGCTCTTCGCAAGAACACTTGTCCCAAGTGAGTCATTAAATTTTAACAGCTTTGGCGACAGGAAACTTTGGGAACAAGGACTGTCGAAAAATGAAGGGCTCCTGTAATTTGCATTCCGAATTCCCAATCAAAGCGAGGTCTTGAGTACCAAATTGGTGGATTCTATGGGGAGACGGACCCTCGGGGGGGTTCGTGCAGACCATCGCCATGGCTTCTTGCCCAGGGTCGGTGGAAGCGAGAGCCCAGATCTATCTTGAGCAATGCCCCTTGCATCTCAAGTTTTCCTGGTCTCAAGTTTTCCTGGAAGGCGAAGACGATCAAAGAACGATCAGTTTAACATTCCTGCGCACAAAATTGCAACTTTGAGGCTTCGATGGTCTATGGACAGTCCGTATTCTGTTCAGACAATCAGCAAAAGATGAAGCTTAGCAGGACTTTTCTTGCCACAGCTGAATTCCATTGCCCGTATTCAAATCTGAAAGGACATTCATGCAAAAGATGTTTGTCGAATTATGTGCTTGATTTCGACCTGAACATGCAAAAACAAGTTTCAATCTGATCTTGAGTTATTTTTTCTTGAACTAAGAAGTCGTGGCCTTGGTGCTTTTTTGGCAGGAAAAACCCGGTTCTTCCATGTAAGTCTGCAAATAGCACCGTGGCAAGGTTTTCACAATATCAACCCTGTAATTTGCATTCCGAATTCCCAATCACCCTATACACAGCTGAATTCCATTGCCAGTATTCACGTTTGAAAGGAGATTCGTATGAAAGCTGGTTGTCAAATTATGTGCTTGATTTGGACTTGAACATGCCTAAACATTTATCAAGCATTTTGACTTTTTTTTTCTCGAAGGAAAGCAGCCGTGGCCTTCATTGCTACAGCATCAAAGGGGATTGTGTGCTGTTGTTGTCGGTGGTTTTTCTTGCAGGAAAAAAGAAGTTCTTCAATGTAAGTCTGCAAATAGCACCGTGGCAAGGTTTTCACAATATCATACCCAATCAATACAAAGAAAAGCAGCAGATGGGGCTTATGCGCTGGAAGGCTAGCCACATACACAAGCGACTTACACCAATCCACAAACTGAATTGCTAAGTCAGAGTCAGAAGGGTGGCATCCGACCAAAAATACACATAACTTAGCGGAATTCCATTGCCTGTATTGATAAAAAGTCAGGTACTTTCCTGCGCCCAGGAAGCAGATATGTCAAGAACTGATGGAGCGTACCCCATTCAACGTACCCCTACATGCAAGCAAGATCACGCAACTCATTGTATTTTAGGGGTGTTGCCCTGGTAGATAGTCATGGCCTTTGTGTTGCCCGATAGACAGTCAGACCCGTTGCACTGTGCAAATTGGGTACAACAGGTACCTCCAAACAAACAAGGGGTTTTCCGACCTTTTCTGATTGATGCTCTGAGGCTCTGGCAGTAATCAGCGGAGCGTATTACTCCCAGAAAAATTAATGAAATTGAATTAATGAAGATGAAGATGGACACACCACCCAACCACGAAAACAGGCAAAACACATCCATCCGCAATTGTGATTCAATTAAACCTCCACACCCGCTGAAGGCTACGAACAGCCCCACCAGAATGGTGAAAGTACTTCCACAACTCCAACCCCGCAGCATGACCACAGGTAAGCTGGGGTCTCACATCCAAACTCACACATGGAATGGAATACCCAACAGAGTGCAACGTCTTTTTCCCAGTCACTAACACCCCTGGGAAGACCGTTCTTCCCTGTTTAAAGACCCATCGAAATTTCACCCATACACCATGTTGTGACGCAAGGCTATTCTCAGCATGATCTAATGCAACATCAACATCACGCACTTTATACTTGATCCTTGTACGAGAATGCACTCCTTTACCCCTAAGCCGAACAGGAGAGTAGGAACGTGTGAATAAGGCAAAGTCAATATAAAGCTCAAGGCACGACACATACTGTTCATCATGCGCCGACCACTTTAATTGCCGCAACCAGTGGTCAACACGTAATGCAAACTCCCTTGAAAGAGGACATGTGCTAATCATACTATCGTCAAAGCATGAGATATGATCCTGCCATGGTGGACTTACTACAACAGGAACATAAGCGTTTGCTTCTTGTTCACCTTGTTCCGCGTCATGAGCAAGTATGGCCTTCCTTCCTGCATCAACAAGAAAATCATGATAGCACCGCATATGCTCAAACACAGTCTCATACCGATCAGCAAGTCGAACAAGTTTCTTGTACAACCTCTCGTGATCTTGCCGGACAGCATCTTTTGCATGCTTGTCAAACAAACAAGGGGTACGCTCGCCAAAGCGGGTAGATTTATCCACAATTTACACACTTTCGTGAGCGTACCCCTTCTTTAGGTCGTTGGTCGGAGGGCTGTTTGGGTCACCTATAATTAATTTGCCCATATTGACAATAATTAATCCTTGTGATACCTTTCTGAACAAATTGGGATTTGTTTCTGAGCCGTTGCTTTCAATTCTGCCAGGGTCCACTCTGAAATGATAAAAATGCAACCGTTTAGATATTCCTATTTAGGGCTATTTACACCTATCTAGGAAAAATGCAAAAGGGTCTCCTAAAATGGGTACATTCCAAGCATCCTTGAATATGTCTGAAAAATCCAACTGGTTCCAGTGACAGTTCCTTGTTTGTTTGAACAGAATTTCTCGAAAGCAGCCGACAGGACACAGATAAGGAGACAAACTGCAATTTGTTTGTAGGCAAGACTGTTTGGAAAAGGAGTTGAAAACGGCACCCGTGTCAGTAGGAAATGGGGAGCATTGAAGCAACCTGGCAGATGACCCCTCCAGGACTCCAGTCAGAATGTTTGAAAGGACATTCATGTGAAAAATGCTTGTCAAATTGTGTGCTTGATTTCGACCTGAAAATGCCAACCATCTTGAGTGATTTTTTCTGGAATGAACGAGGTCTTGAGTACCAAATTGGTGGATTCTATGGGGAGACGGACCCTCGGGGGGGTTCGTGCAGACCATCGCCATGGCTTCTTGCCCAGGGTCGGTGGAAGCGAGAGCCCAGATCTATCTTGAGCAATGCCCCTTGCATCTCAAGTTTTCCTGGTCTCAAGTTTTCCTGGAACGCAAAGACGATCAAAGAATGATCAGTTTACATTCCCGCGCACAAACCAACTTTGAGGCTTCGATGGTCTATGGACAGTCCGTATTCTGTTCAGACAATCAGCAAAAGATGAAGCTTTCCAGGACTTTTCTTGCCACAGCTGAATTCCATTGCCCGTATTCGAATTTGAAAGGACATTCATTCAAAAGATGTTTGTCGAATTATGTGCTTGATTTGGACCTGAACATGCAAAAACAATTTTCAAGCATTTTGAGTTATTTTTCTCGAATGAAAGAAGTCGTGGCCTTGGTGTTTTTTTGGCAGGAAAAACCGGTTCTTCCATGTAAGTCTGCAAATAGCACCGTGGCAAGGTTTTCACAATATCCAACCCAATCAATACAAAGAAAAGCAGCAGATGGGCCTTATGCGCTAGAAGGCTAGCTACATAAACAAGCCACTTACACCAATCCACAAACTGAATTGCTAAGTCAGAGTCAGAAGGGTGGCATCCGACCAAAAATACACATAACTTAGCGGAATTCCATTGCCTGTATTGATAAAAAGTCAGGTACTTTCCTGCGCCCAGGAAGCAGATAATATGTCTGAAGTAATCAGCAGCGATCAAAGGCGTAGCAAGGCTTCATGTTTCCTTGCATGCCGTCTCGTAGACATTTTTGACGAACATTACAGCTTCAGTGACTTTTTCTCGAAGATGTGCCGCGCTTTGCGAGGGAGACTTGTCAGGAAGGGCCCTCAAAGTTGCTTGGGACAGGAGATGAAAGCAGACATTCGTAGCGGTGCGAGATTTCTGAAGCCTTGAGCCCCAGGCCTTCCTTGCTCAGATCCCAGATTCCACAGAAGCATGCAGCAACTGGTTTTGTTATGATGCATAAGCGAATCTTTGGACCCCAGATTGGTGCTGGGACGGAATCATTGTACAGGTCTCAGTATCGCGATAATCCATTTTGAATTACTACCAATCCTGATCCTTGTTTCTATTGAAGATGACAAGGAACCACTGGCCTTTTCTTCCTCTTGGCAGAATTTACAGCTCGCTACTCGCAATGTTGAGAGCTTTCTGAGACCTTAAGCCTTAAGCCTCAGGCCTACCTCATAAAGACCTATATCGCCTATATCCGGCAAAACATGCAGCAAAACCTCAATTCATGATGCATAAGCAAATCATCCGGCCTCATTTTGCGATTAGCAGATGTTGCACCGTGCTCAGTAGTCGCGGTGATGATCCATCATGAATTCAATACGAAGCACTTTTTCTTTTGAGCATGAAATCCCAGGAGCAGACATTCTACTACTCATATCTGCTCCAAATGCATCACATTCTGAGCCGGCCTTGTTCCAGTGACAGGTCCCCACTTGTTTGAACATAATTTCTTGAAAGCAGTCGGCAGGACACAGTTAGAGGGAAGCTGCAAGGTGTATGTAGGCAAGACTGTTTTGAAAACGAGTTGAAATCTGCAACCGTGT
>DF244682.1:0-10535 GCA_000507305.1 Breviolum minutum Mf 1.05b.01 | reverse complement strand
AATATCCAACCCAATCAATACAAAGAAAAGCAGCAGATGGGCCTTATGCGCTAGAAGGCTAGCTACATAAACAAGCCACTTACACCAATCCACAAACTGAATTGCTAAGTCAGAGTCAGAAGGGTGGCATCCGACCAAAAATACACATAACTTAGCGGAATTCCATTGCCTGTATTGATAAAAAGTCAGGTACTTTCCTGCGCCCAGGAAGCAGATAATATGTCTGAAGTAATCAGCAGCGATCAAAGGCGTAGCAAGGCTTCATGTTTCCTTGCATGCCGTCTCGTAGACATTTTTGACGAACATTACAGCTTCAGTGACTTTTTCTCGAAGATGTGCCGTGCTTTGCGAGGGAGACTTGTCAGGAAGAGCCCTCAAAGTTGCTTGGGACAGGAGATGAAAGCAGACATTCGCAGCGGTGCAAGATTTCTGAAGCCTTGAGCCTTACAGCGCGCTACTCGCAATGTTGAGAGCTTTCTCAAGCCTTAAGCCTTAAGCCTCAGGCCTACCTCATAAAGACCTATATCGCCTATATCCGGCAAAACATGCAGCAAAACCTCAATTCATGATGCATAAAGCAAATCATCCGGCCTCATTGTGCGATTAGCACATGTTGCACCGTGCTCAGTATATAGTCGCGGTGATGATCCATCATGAATTCAGTACGAAGCACTTTTTCTTTTGAGCATGAAATCCCAGGAGCAGACATTGTACTGCTCATATCTGCTCCAAACGCATCACATTTCGAGCCGGCCTTGTTCCAGTGACAGGTCCCCACTTCNACTTCTTTGAACATAATTTCTTGAAAGCAGTCGGCAGGACACAGTTAGAGGGAAGCTGCAAGGTGTGTGTAGGCAAGACTTCTGCACCCGTGTGAGGGGAAAGTTGGGAGCAGTGAAGCACCCTGGAAGATAACCCCTCCAGTGGCATGTTTGAAAGGACATTCATGTGAAAAATGTTTGTCAAATTATGTGCAGGATTTTGACCTGAAAATGCAAACACATTTTTAAGCATCTTGAGTTTTTTTCTCAAATGAAATATCGTTGTTACAGTTACAGCATCATATGGGATTGGGTATAATTGTTGACCCGATCAATACAAGAAAAGCAAAGGATGGGTCCTAGGAGCTAGAAGGCTAGCCACACACACACACACACAAACACTTACACTTGTATCACAAGCTGAATTGCTAAATGAGAGTCAGAAGTGTGGCCCTCGGGGGGGTTCGTGCAGACCATCGCCATGGCTTCTTGCCCAGGGTCGGTGGAAGCGAGAGCCCAGATCTATATTGAGCAATGCCCGTTGCATCTCAAGTTTTCCTGGTCTCAAGTTTTCCTGGAACGCAAAGACGATCAAAGAATGATCAGTTTACATTCCCGCGCACAAACCAACTTTGAGGCTTCGATGGTCTATGGACAGTCCGTATTCTGTTCAGACAATCAGCAAAAGATGAAGCTTTCCAGGACTTTTCTTGCCACGGCTGAATTCCATTGCCTGTATTCGAATTTGAAAGGACATTCATTCAAAAGATGTTTGTCAAATTATGTGCTTGATTTGGACCTGACCATGCAAAAACAATTTTCAAGCATTTTGAGTTATTTTTCTCGAATGAAAGAAGTCGTGGCCTTGGTGTTTTTTTGGCAGGAAAAACCCGGTTCTTCCATGTAAGTCTGCAAATAGCACCGAGGCAAGGTTTTCGAAATATCCAACCCAATCAATACAAAGAAAAGCAGCAGATGGGCCTTATGCGCTAGAAGGCTGGCTACATAAACAAGCCACTTACACCAATCCACAAACTGAATTGCTAAGTCAGAGTCAGAAGGGTGGCATCCGACCAAAAATACACATAACTTAGCGGAATTCCATTGCCTGTATTGATAAAAAGTCAGGTACTTTCCTGCGCCCAGGAAGCAGATAATATGTCTGAAGTAATCAGCAGCGATCAAAGGCGTAGCAAGGCTTCATGTTTCCTTGCATGCCGTCTCGTAGACATTTTTGACGAACATTACAGCTTCAGTGACTTTTTCTCGAAGATGTGCCGCGCTTTGCGAGGGAGACTTGTCAGGAAGGGCCCTCAAAGTTGCTTGGGACAGGAGATGAAAGCAGACATTCGTAGCGGTGCGAGATTTCTGAAGCCTTGAGCCCCAGGCCTTCCTTGCTCAGATCCCAGATTCCACAGAAGCATGCAGCAACTGGTTTTGTTATGATGCATAAGCGAATCTTTGGACCCCAGATTGGTGCTGGGACGGAATCATTGTACAGGTCTCAGTATCGCGATAATCCATTTTGAATTACTACCAATCCTGATCCTTGTTTCTATTGAAGATGACAAGGAACCACTGGCCTTTTCTTCCTCTTGGCAGAATTTACAGCTCGCTACTCGCAATGTTGAGAGCTTTCTGAGACCTCAAGCCTTAAGCCTCAGGCCTACCTCATAAAGACCTATATCGCCTATATCCGGCAAAACATGCAGCAAAACCTCAATTCATGATGCATAAAGCAAATCATCCGGCCTCATTGTGCGATTAGCACATGTTGCACCGTGCTCAGTATATAGTCGCGGTGATGATCCATCATGAATTCAGTACGAAGCACTTTTTCTTTTGAGCATGAAATCCCAGGAGCAGACATTGTACTGCTCATATCTGCTCCAAACGCATCACATTTCGAGCCGGCCTTGTTCCAGTGACAGGTCCCCACTTCGTTGAACAGAATTTCTTGAAAGCAGTCGGCAGGACACAGTTAGAGGGAAGCTGCAAGGTGTGTGTAGGCAAGACTGTTTTGAAAACGAATTGAAATCTGCACTCGTGTAAGGGGAAAGTTGGGAGCAGTGAAGCACCCTGGAAGATAACCCCTCCAGTGGCATGTTTGAAAGGACATTCATGTGAAAAATGTTTGTCAAATTATGTGCAGGATTTTGACCTGAAAATGCAAACACATTTTTAAGCATCTTGAGTTTTTTTCTCAAATGAAATATCGTTGTTACAGTTACAGCATCATATGGGATTGGGTATAATTGTTGACCCGATCAATACAAGAAAAGCAAAGGATGGGGCCTAGGAGCTAGAAGGCTAGCCACACACACACACACAAACACTTACACTTGTATCACAAGCTGAATTGCTAAATGAGAGTCAGAAGTGTGGCCCTCGGGGGGGTTCGTGCAGACCATCGCCATGGCTTCTTGCCCAGGGTCGGTGGAAGCGAGAGCCCAGATCTATCTTGAGCAATGCCCCTTGCATCTCAAGTTTTCCTGGTCTCAAGTTTTCCTGGAACGCAAAGACGATCAAAGAATGATCAGTTTACATTCCCGCGCACAAACCAACTTTGAGGCTTCGATGGTCTATGGACAGTCCGTATTCTGTTCAGACAATCAGCAAAAGATGAAGCTTTCCAGGACTTTTCTTGCCACGGCTGAATTCCATTGCCTGTATTCGAATTTGAAAGGACATTCATTCAAAAGATGTTTATCAAGTAAGTAAGTTGAACAAATGAAGTAAATTGACCTGTGGTTTCAGATCTGAGTGGACCGTATCAGTCAGCAAACATATTCAACCATGGTGCCGGTTTCGGTGCGAACACCTCACCTCAGTGTTCTCAACTCGGCAATCTGAGTGTGTACGGCAGTGGTCGCCCCGGAGCCCTTTAGGTGATCATGACAGTGCGGTCTTGGCAGGGCCTTCTGCCCAACAGTGAGACCTGTTCACTGCAGCCTGGGAAGCTTGGCGGCACGAATCTTTTATCTCCCGAAAAGATCATGGTGGCACTATGGTGGCTACAACTTGCGTGGAGCAAGCTAAGATTAGTACAGGTCAAGCACAAGAGGATCACCATGGGTTACCACTCTTCATCTTTGCCACAAGCTCGTATACCTCAATCCTAGCAACGTGAGCATCTAGCGGATGAACAGAGGTGGAGCGTTTTTGAACGTTCAAGCGGCTTAGTAAAACCTTTAGTATGGTTCATAACTTCCCAAAATCGAGCTCTTCCCAGCGGAGGCGTAGCCTTTTTGGCAAATACCTATTCCAGGAGCATTTTTTTGCTCCGAAGCATGTGATATTCTCGCGGAAGATGCTTTTGGCGTTGCCAGTCAGCATTCCAGCGTCTTGTTTCTTCGATCAGCGGGCATCGTTAACGATTATATACACGAAGATAACCCGGTATCAGTAGGTTCCAATGATAGTGCCATCATAACTCTTCACACGAGAAGAAAATCACCTTGACTCAGTTTGGTACCGCCCTACTGACACAACTCTCTGAGTCGTGCACCACTCGAGTTGAAAACTGCCCCCGTGTACGAAGGAAGTAGGGAGCATTGAAGCACCCTGGCAGATGACCCCTGCAGCAGCATGTTTGAAAAGGCATTCGTGTGAAAAATGCTTGTCAAATTATGTGCTTGATCTGAAAATGCCAAAGCATTTTTCAAGCATTTTGAGTAGTTTTTTCTCGAATGAAAGAAGCCGTGGCCTTCATTGCTACAGCATCAAAGGGGATTGGGTGCTGTTGTTGTCGGTGGTTTTTCTTGCAGGAAAAAACAAGTTCTTCAATGCAAGTCTGCAAATAGCACCGTGGCAAGGTTTTCACAATATCCAACCCAATCAATACAAAAAAACAGCAACAGATGGGGCTTATGCGCTGGAAGGCTAGCCACATACACAAGCCACTTACACCAATTCACAAACTGAATTGCTAAGTCAGAGTCAGAAGGGTGGCATCCGACCAAAAATACACATAACTTAGCGGATTTCCATTGCCTGTATTGAGAAAGAAGTGAGGTACTTTCCTGCGCCCAGGAAGCAGATACGTCTGAAAAATCCAACTGGTTCCAGTGACAGTTCCTTGTTTGTTTGAACAGAATTTCTTGAAAGCAGCCGACAGGACGCAGATAAGGAGACAAGCTGCAATTTGTTTGTAGGCAAGACTGTTTGGAAAAGGAGTTGAAAACAGCACCCATGTCAGTAGGAAATCGGTGGCACCCGTGTCAGTAGGTAAGGGCCACCAATCTCACCCAGTCTCCATTTTGGTGAGTTTTCTTTCTCACCCTATACACAGCTGAATTCCGTTGCCAGTATTCACGTTTGAAAGGACATTCGTGTGAAAGCTGGTTGTCAAATTATGTGCTTGATTTGGACTTGAACATGCCTAAACATTTATTTGTTTTTTTTTATCTCGAAGGAAAGCAGCCGTGGCCTTCATTGCTACAGCATCAAAGGGGATTGGGTGTTGTTGTCGGTGGTTTTTCTTGCAGGATAAAAGAAGTTCTTCAATGTAAGTCTGCAAATAGCACCGTGGCAAGGTTTTCACAATATCATACCCAATCAATACAAAGAAAAGCAGCAGATGGGGCTTATGCGCTGGAAGGCTAGCCACATACACAAGCCACTTACACCAATTCACAAACTGAATTGCTAAGTCAGAGTCAGAAGGGTGGCATCCGACCAAAAATACACATAACTTAGCGGAATTCCATTGCCTGTATTGATAAAAAGTCAGGTACTTTCCTGCGCCCAGGAAGCAGATATGTCAAGAACTGATGGAGCGTACCCCATTCAACGTACCCCTACATGCAAGCAAGATCACGCAACTCATTGTTTTTTATGGGTGTTGCCCTGGTAGATAGTCATGGCCTTTGTGTTGCCCTGATAGACAGTCAGACCCGTTGCACTGTGCAAATTGGGTACAACAGGTACCTCCAAACAAAAAAGGGGTACGCTCGCCAAAGCGGGTAGATTTATCCACAATTTGCACACTTTCGTGAGCGTACCCCTTTTTTAGGTCGTTGGTCGGAGGGCTGTTTAGGTCACCTATAATTAATTTGCCCATATTGACAATAATTAATCCTTGTGATACCTTTCTGAACAAATTGGGATTTGTTTCTGAGCCGTTGCTTTCAATTCTGCCAGGGTCCACTCTGAAATGATAAAAATGCAACCGTTTAGATATTCCTATTTAGGGCTATTTACACCTATCTAGGAAAAATGCAAAAGGGTCCCCTAAAATGGGTACATTCCAAGCATCCTTGAATATGTCTGAAAAATCCAACTGGTTCCAGTGACAGTTCCTTGTTTGTTTGAACAGAATTTCTCGAAAGCAGCCGACAGGACACAGATAAGGAGACAAGCTGCAATTTGTTTGTAGGCAAGACTGTTTGGAAAAGGAGTTGAAAACAGCACCCGTGTCAGTAGGAAATGGGGAGCATTGAAGCAACCTGGCAGATGACCCCTCCAGGACTCCAGTCAGAATGTTTGAAAGGACATTCATGTGAAAGCTGGTTGTCAAATTGTGTGCTTGATTTCGACCTGAAAATGCGAACCATCTTGAGTGATTTTTTCTCGAATGAAAGAAGTAGCCAGTCAGAAGGGTGGCATCCGACCAAAAATATACATAACTTAACGGAATTCCATTGCCTGTATTGATAAAGAAGTGAGGTATATACTTGCCTGCGCCCAGGAAGCAGATATGAGTGACAGTTCCTTGTTTGTTTGAACAGAATTTCTCGAAAGCAGCCGACAGGACACAGATAAGGAGACAAACTGCAATTTGTTTGTAGGCAAGACTCTTTGGAAAAGGAGTTGAAAACAGCACCCGTGTCAGTAGGAAATGGGGAGCATTGAAGCACCCTGGCAGATGACCCCTCCAGGACTCCAGTCAGAATGTTTGAAAGGACATTCATGTGAAAAATGCTTGTCAAATTGTGTGCTTGATTTCGACCTGAAAACGCAAAGACATTGCAAGAAGATGGTGCACCACACAAAGTGATCTTGTCTTCTTCAACCTTTCTCGAGCTTCTTGCATTTTTTGGGTGTGTTGACATCAAGTAAGTAAGTTGAACAAATGAAGTAAATTGACCTGTGGTTTCAGATCTGAGTGGACCGTATCAGTCAGCAAACATACTCAACCACGATGCCGGTTTCGGTGCGAATATGGGCTCCAGGAAGAAAGTAGAAGAACGGTGAAGAAAGTTGGATTTTCTGTAAAGCAGCAGAGTCACCATTCTTATCGTTCCAAAGCATAATGACATTGACCTTATTGACCTTATTGACCTTATTGACATCACGGAAGCTGCAAGGTGTATGCGGGAAAGACAAATTGGGAAACATTATTGAAAGCTGTACCCTTGCAAGAAGTGAGGAGCACTTGAAGCACTCTTGCAGATGAGTCCTATTGGAGCAGCTTTTGGTTGTTCCAAAGCATGTGACATTATCGCAGAAGATGCCCTTAGCGTTGCTAGTTAGCATTCCATTGACCTTATTGACATCACGTGAGGTACTTCCATGTGCCCACAGAGCAGATATGTCGCTTGATATTTTTCAGAGATCCGAGCTTGCTAGAGTGAGAAGTCCCCCATTGTTCGAACAGGACAGAGATAGAGCCAAGCTGCAAGGTGTATGAGGGTGAGGGAAAACACCAATTGGAAAACGAGTTGCAAGCTGCACCTTTGCAAGCAAGAAGAGAAGAGCACTTGAAACATAGATGACCCCTACTCCAGGAGCATTTGTTTGTTCCAAAGCATGTGAGCATCGTTATTTGTGAATGACCAACCTCATGTATTCGAGGGAACTTGTTATGAAGCTTCGTAGGATGTTGAGCTGATATTTTGCAGCCCGCGTAGGCGTGCGTAGTCACGCGTGGAAGCAATGTAGATTTTTGTTGTTTCGGCAGAGTTGCGTAGGCAGATTTTCCATCATTTACCAGGTACTAGACTAGGTACATGACCATCCAACAAAGAACCCCGCAGAGGCATCTGCATTAAGATGGGAAAACTCCCGTGTAGGTGCATGTGGAGGCACTTGCGCAGGTATGGACCTAGTGTACAGGGACCGGTACATCCACAGAAAACACTATTCATGTGACATTGTCCCAGACGATGCGTCTAGCATTGCCAGTCGGCATTCCAGAGTCTTGTTTCTTCAATCAGCAGGCAATGGCAATGCATGACAAGAACTCAAATGGCGATATTCGTGGATTTCCGAACTGAGATTGGAAGATCTCAAAACTCTCACTTTCTATGTCTGAGCATTGCAAAAAGACGGCACACCACACAAAGTGACCTTGTTTTCTTCAACCTTTCTCGAGCTTCTTGCATTTTTGGCCGTATTGACATTAAGTGAGTTACTTTAATGCGTGCAGGGGCCAGATACGTAAATTCCATTAAATTCCAACTTGTTCCAGTGAGAAGTCCCAGCTTGTTGGAACAGAATTTCTTGAAGGGAGTAAGCTTAATTTTTTTTGCAAGCAAGCAGTACCAAATAGCATTGATGAAGCACCTGGCAGCCTTTGAGTCCGGAATACTGTTCAGCAGGCCTTGTTGTGGCTGACAGGATGTGACGCTCTGCGAGTCAGTGCCTGTGATGCCCAATTGGCCTCATACACACAGAGCACGCTGTCCTGCAGAGAACCAGCGTCACTACCACTACCAGGACTACCAAATATGCGACTTTTACAGCTCAAACTTCGCATGATTGACACGCGCTCATGTCAGAGAAGCTGAGCATTGGCAACAAGAATCATGGAAGCTGCGTGAATAATGAGGTACCGCTTCAAGTATGAGACCCAGTGCTGCTTGGGACATTTGGGACAAGGTGTGGCGAGCGAAAAAGGAAATGTCTTCGAATAGAGGTGGGATCACGTACCCTGTTTGTTTTTTCTTGTTGTCTGAAACAGTCGCACCAAAGCTGCTTCTGCTGAAATATATATATATATATATATATATGATGCAAGGTGATGTCACCCGAAAGCTAGTTTCTTCACAAGAAGCACAATTTCCCAGGAGACTATTCTATTTTGATTATCCTAAAATTGATTAGGATCCAATTTGGAACTGATGAGGTTGAAGAAGTGTAGAAGTATTTCGTTGGTGTCCGGGGTTTTTGGATGAAACTTCGCCGACGAAGCTTAGATTACGAGATGTATTGCGAGACAGGCAACTAAAGATGAAACAAATTGCAAACATACTTTGGACCGCTGCTCCTGTCATGTCAAAAGTGTTTGGGGATTGTTTGCATACATGCGTCAAGTTTGCCAAGCAGTGATTGAATATCTTTCTGCCATGAGCAATATGGCGAACATATTAGATAACGAACAAGGAGTTTAACGAACAAGGAGTTTGTTGGTACTGCAGTTTTTGAGAATCACATCGAAGCAGCAATAAACAAACCACAAGAAACATGCTTTGAAACACTTTGCATTAAAGATCATTCAAGTTTTTTTAGATTTTCTTGTTGTTTTTGCAAAAGAATCACAGCAACTTGGAAATCAACTGCATGAGCTGCCTCCACCTGCGGGATGGCCAATAGTTGCCGTCCGGGACTGAGCAGTTTTTAGATCTCGTCATCGCTGTTTCGCTTTGTATGGTTTTTGGTTCACGATTGAGGATTGCCAACGAATGTTGAGAAGTAATTAATCACCCCCCCCTCAACAATCAAGGGGTAGTGAATAATGTATTTCAATTTATTATGAAGAGAATCTTTATGTGCGACTGATTTTTATTGGATTATGTATTGGTTGTTGCTTTGTGCTTGCTGGCTAGCTGCGTACTTTTCCTTTCTTTTCCTTTCATTTTATCCCATTTCATTTCACGTCATTTCCTTTCATTTCATCTCATCTATTTTCAGCTCATTTCATGGCATCTCATTTCATTTCCTCTCATTTCATTTCCTCTCATTTCATTTCCTCTCATTCATTTACTTTCATATCCTTTCATTTCATCAACTATCTCCGGTCATGTCGATCTAGGAGATGACATGGATCATTGCTTGAATGTGGATCAGTGGCAAAAGAAATCAGAGAAAGAATCAAAGGCGGACAAAGATGAGGAAGAATCAAAGGAAAAGCCAAAGAGTCTCCAAAGAGTATGAGTGGCTGAAACAGCTGGCTAGCAGTGCTTCACCATTGGGGGCATCAGTAGCTAATAAATTAGTTCCTGATCCAAAGTGCTGCTATGTCGGAGGAAACGACGAAGGCTATGCTGAGTTATTTTGACAAGTTCTTAGCATCTTTCCACACCCTTACGGAGACTGTCAAAGACATGCGCTCTAGAGCACGAAACTCAACACAAACTCTTGAAAAATATAAAGGTGAGCGTGGAAGAATGCAACATTTCGTGCTCCTCTATCGCGCGATGCCACGAAAATGACGCTGCAACCTGACCAAATTTGCGCCTGCCACAAAAGTCACATTCCAAGGGTTCAATCACTGCAACTTCGCTAATTATTTCGCTTGCCACGAAAAGTGACATTGCAACTTCACCAACATTGTCCCGGCCTCGAAAAGTAGCACTCCAGCCTCCTTGCAACTTCACCAAATCTGCGCTTGCTGCGAAAGATCACATTGCAGCTTCACGAAATATTGTGCCCGCAACAAACAGTAGTAACATTGCAGCATCACTGCAATCACCAAATATGCGCTTGCCACGAAAGGTTACGTTGCAACATGTTGCAACTTCATCAAATTCAGCCCCTGCCACAAAAAACTACACCCCAACATCACTGCAACTTCGCCAAGTTGGTTTGCCCACCATGAACAAACACATTCGT
>DF244681.1:3523-24397 GCA_000507305.1 Breviolum minutum Mf 1.05b.01 | reverse complement strand
TCCTCAACCCCAGTTGCTTCACACATACATTATTCTGTAAGACCTATGGAAGAAATGTTCACCATCCCAGGACATCCCTCCTTTCTTTCAAGGACTGGCTGCGGTGTATTGAAGGCCCACCAGGCCCCAGTGGTGGAACCCCAATCAACGTCGTGAATCTGTCCAGTCGATTAATGGCACGCTGGGATGAGCCTGAAGCGTGGGGAAACTCAGGTTTGTCCAGATTGACTGCTCATTTGCTCATGGACTCTGCATGATTTCGTAAAACGGGAAGAGATTTGGCAGGTGCCAATACTTTGATTATACTCATTACACTCCATACACGATATGAATATCGAGATTCCTGAAAATGACTGAGGCTTTCAGATTGTGCATAAATTCCAGGAAAGGTTCAACCTGCCGTAGGTAATTTCCCAGAACTATGCTAGAGTACTGCTAGTGCTGCAGGACATGTAAAGAAACATAGATACATACAGAACTCTGTAGCTGTCCTGGGCCTCCCGCAAGATATTGAAGTACATTGAAGTGCAGTCAGCTCGCGCCAGCCTGGTTCAGCGCTTTTGTAGGCTTTTCATGTTATCAATGTGTTGCAAATATGTCTTTATAATTCTTTATATTGTTTATATGTTACAATTCTAGACTGGGCGCACTGCTCCATGAAAGCCGATGCGGATGCAAGGTATCGAGCTGGACTCACTGCTTGCACAGATTCTGGTGTCGAGAAGCTTGGCAACGCAGATGACAGGAGTGACTGGTAAAGGGGCAATTGAATCCACAGATCCGGTCAAATCAGTTGGGCATTTTTGATCAAAATGGATCTACTTGGAAAGTCGGACTTTGGTTTAAACTAGCTTGTGGATCTGGACCAGGTTTCTGATGTTCTCTGGTGAAGTTGCTACAGCAGTTCACAGGCCATCACAGGCCTGACATCAACTTTGTTGATCCCAAGTTTCCTAAACCCGGAAGGAGAACACCATGCCAAGCTCGTTAACTAAAGGTGTGTTCTGTCTTGAAAGGAGAGTTTTGATATGTTTTAATGCTGCTCTCGACATCCATCTGAGGATCCCATTGACTCGCTGGGATGTTGCTGAATACTACACCGAAAATTTGGACGATGCCAAAACATGGCAAACAATCGTGAAACATCAGCTACTCAGTTGCAGTCGAACATAACTTGCCAGAACATGTCACAAGAGGGGCTGGCCCCGGCTCAGTCTTTCATTCTTTGGAACAAGAGAGGCAAAGTGATGTTTTGCAGCTGTCATTGACATTCAAAAATCATGAAAGACCCAACATTGTTCAACAAATTTCGAGCTCTTTGGATATTTTCCAGGTCGTATGTGGAGGGCGTGGAGCTCTTCGACTTCAAATATTTTCAGATTCTGTTGAACGAGGCCAAAAAGGGTTCGCACGACAGATGGTGATTTACGGATCATGAATAGATCATATTTTGACAGATGCTGAGTATAATAGAGATATCTCGAGAAGTCTTCAACTTAAGTTGACCCGTCAAATCAAGGCAAATATCAACAACTATGGGGGGCACTTGGTGAAATCTACTCGAGGTTTCTGGACTCCTAGACAGCCTAGACAGTTGCTCAGGGTACTCAGGGTATAGAACTTGAGTTTTCTACGATTGGGATTTACAGGCAAGATCCACGTGCCAGTGTGAGAGACAAAATGTCTGCCAGAAACAGGCTGAACAAAGTCACTGATTGGCACATTCAGAAAATCTGAGAGATGCCATAAGACACATAGATCGCTATGACTATGATATGTTCATGACTCATGATCTCATATGCACTTTATATTCTTTATATGCATTTATAGTCGCCTTGAGATCTGCTAGCTTTCATGGAGAATGAGTGACTGGGTGACCCTTCTTTTCACCTTTCCACCACACAGTCAATAACTCTCTTGGTGAAGTTCCGAAATCCTCCCTTGGCAGGCAAGGACCATGGACCCAATGCAGAGGCATGTCTTGGAAACTTGCTTGCGAAAGATCATAGGAGGCAGTTTCATTGAATTTTGGAAGAATAGCCATTTGACTTGCTACTGAGGAAGTTGGTGCACAGAACCTCTTCAAGTGACTCGGTTCAAGATGACTTCAACAGACTTTGTGATTTTTGTGTTTCATCATGCTTTGGGGTACCGTTTCAGACGCTGTGGACCTTGTTTCATCCTCGCAGATAAGCATTGAGTAGCACGTCGTTAAGGTATTCGTGGACTTCTGTGTGTGTGTGACAGTATACTGTATGCATTTGTATACCTGTATAGGTGCATGGTGTATTGTTGTGTACTACATCTAAATATGATTAAGTGTATATTTATATATTATATATATATACAATTATATATCATTTGTATATTGTGTAATTTCGATGTAGTTTTCTTTGCAGCTCTGAAGGGTTTTGCCGCAGAAGCAGCGCATGAAGAGCAGCCTTGAATTCCACCAAGTCTTACTTCAGTATAGTCGCATCTTGATGGTCACGTCCAGGATGGGCATCACGAAAGACATTGCCAGTCGAAAACCTCACCATGCTGGCGTTTCAGTCGGCCTTGACAAGGACATGTGCAAAAAAGCTCTGTTGAGCTGCACCAAGATGTGCCAAGTTGAGCTGCAAATGTGGGGTAGAAGACATCTAAATTGACGTATTGCTTGATACGGTGGAAAGCATTCTGATTTGGGTTTCTGCCAGCTTGGCCTGACTGAACTAGTGAGGATGATTACGACCACATCCCAAAGCCTCCAGACATGGTGGGCAGTGCCAATGTGCAAGCCATCATTGCAAATCGTTTTAGTTTCTTGACTGAGACTTATGTCAGGCTATTGTTATCTACTACATATTGGTAGCTTAAATCTCATTGATTATGGTGATCAAAGTTTGATTTTGAGCTTTGGACCAGAAACAGCGTTAGCCTCTAGTTT
This sequence comes from Breviolum minutum Mf 1.05b.01, assembly GCA_000507305.1. Taxonomy (NCBI): domain Eukaryota; class Dinophyceae; order Suessiales; family Symbiodiniaceae; genus Breviolum; species Breviolum minutum. Next base: position 21,468 of record DF244681.1, on the reverse strand, counting down.
CCCTCCCATGGTCTTCCGCGAACGTTTGAGGCTTTATTTTCAACTTGAAAGGCCCGAACTACGTGGCAGACACGGCATGTTCGGCCTCCTTGACCGCTACACATTTGGCCACTCAGGTTTCATGAGTGATCCATGGATCCATCTTTGTCTCGACACACGAAATAGCAATGATTTCACCAAGGTTTCTGAACCGTTGACCATTGCTGCCCCATTTTCTGACAATCTGGCAACTGATGCTGACAGCAGAAAGCTGTGATAAGGCGAAGTTTATGCTCCGAGATCAGACCATTGACAAGATTGAGTTTCATGTGGCTCTTGGCATTCACCAGCATCTTGGCTTGGGCAGTGACGTGAAAGCACGTCAGCATCTTGGCTTGGGCAGTGACGTGAAAGCACGTCAAAGCACTATGTAGGTAGCAGGAAGTCTACTGAAAGATCTTCGCGGTGCACAAGTCAGTGATGATGCTGAAATGATATGGAAAACTTGGAATCAATCACCAGCCAGCATTGGCCGACCGAAGATGTTGTGGGGATAATCGATTGTTCCACGACGCGGTCATATCCGTAGTATGTTTATTTTTTGCCACGGGATGAAAGCACCGATAAGACAGAAATCATGCAGATCATCCCCATCTATTGTCCTAAGATGCCCAAGGTCCTCAGTCCAAAACAATCAAACGGCCATTGCAAACCATTCCAAGAGAATCGTCCGCCAAATTGAGAGACAACACTGTCCTGACTCATTAACCCTCTCTTTTGCCCTTTAGATCGAAAGTTGATGAAAGTTCCTGTCACCGTTTTTTGGCTTTCCGTTTTGCCATGAAAACTCAGGTGCCTGTCACCCCTCGCATTCGTAGGAAGCTCCCAGTCGCACATGATCTCCATGCGTTGCCGGACTTTCAACGCTACAGCTGGGGGTTACATGCGTGGCGATGGCTGCTCTGGGCTGAAGCTTGTATTCACTTGGAAACCCTCTTCTTCCAATCCCAATCCAGGAAACAGATCACACATGCAATGAAAGTCCTACTTTTGGCATACATCCTGATCAGATCTCAGTGCTTTGTACTCGTACCACAACGATAAGTTGTACTGCAGAATCAAGTGTACTGTAGTGAAAATGTAAGACTGAGATAGACTGAGATGACCCTCCGCGCTAAGTCTTTATTGTTTCCACTCTGAAACATTGCGGGGTCGGAAGCAACGGCAGCAACACCCATGTTTGGCCTCGATGAGTGGTTGTGAAAGTGCCGCAGAGGTGTGATGTTCTGGATCGGATGTTCACAACTAGAACAATGATGAACGATGCGGCAATGATGTACCAATGTTATTGAACTCCCACTTTTTGATGGGGGCATGGGGCACATGCTCAGTCACAGCACAGCACGGTAATACATCGACAATCATTGAAACGTGCATCATGTGCATCTCAGGACGTTGAAGCCCGGAGACTTGCCAGAAGAGCGTGACGCTATTTGGCGTGGCTCCATGGTGGGCCAAAATGGGAAATCCGCCACTTTGACAGCTCCCAATGGTATTGCGCAAGAGGAGACATGCCCAGCTGGCTGGTACAAATGAATATGACATGAGATAACTATATACATAGAATACAAAACAGTATATGACATGGATAAACTTAATCGATCTGAATGGCATCCATTTATATACATCCCGCAAGTTCAGGCAACGCATGACTCAAGAGTTTTCTGTCAGACATTGTCAGAGATCCATTCCAAGCATTTGGAGTTCGAAATGTATCACGGCACCTAAAACTGTGATGTAGTGTATGGTCTCTTCTTCTCACTCTGAAGCAAGCACCTCCGTCCAGGACGTCATTTGGAAGGCTATCCGTGACTTGTCGCAGCTTCCAGCACAATGTTTGGGATTATTCCGGTAAAAGACAAGAAAAGCTGCAGGGCTGGATAAGCCTGGTATGTCTTGATCCGACTGAGATGTTTCCTTGTTGGCCATATCTTAGCAGATTTTGGCAGACCGAACCAAAATATGCTAATGATCAAATGTGTATATATTATACTGTATAATTCAGGAGGGCGCCTTCAAGCAGGTGTGCCAACACCTTGGCACCTTGGCATCTCATGTTTTATATCATCTAGAATCTAGAATCTATATTGTATATATGACGTAATTGCAATATACAATTTGCTTTTACGGCATATTGCAGAATCTTTCTTGGGTTCCTTAGTGTGAGGTGAAGCGAAGATTTCTCCTACGGAGAGCTGCGTGTGGAGTTGCCACGGCACGGGGACGTCTCTCGGAGATCCCATCGAGGTTGGTGCCGCACCTTGGCCCAAAACGACATCAAAACCGTCGACTGAACAAACAACGAACCCCCGCCGTATTTGAAAAAAAACATTGAAAACAAAGTATAATATAAATGAACATTATGTTCAAAGAAATTCTGATTATGTCATAGAGAAGTTGGAAGGGATGCCATAACCCCAGTTTGGGACACTTTTCGAAGATGTCATGAAGTTACCTGTGTAACCGCAACCTTTGTATCTAATGACAGCTTGGAGAAGTGGTAACTGAGGGAAATTTCCAATTTGCCTGACACCACTGTGAGTGCAGTTACGGTAAGTGCAAATTGTGCATTATTTTTTGATAAATTGTGTTTTGTGATTAGCTTATGTCATTTGGAGATTTTGAATTCATATTTGTTCGTTTGAATAATATGTTGCTGGAATCTCCAAACCGACCCGATCAAACACAGCAGGTCGGACATGTTGAATAGCGTTCATAACTTCAAGGGTTCCGGCAAACCGCTTCAAATTGATCACTCAGCACCGATTTGCTCGACCAAAATCATGATTTATCAAAATCATCAATGATTGATCACTGTTCAACATCGGTATTGAGGAGTTGCGCGTTATTTTCAGTTGTGATATGTTGTGATCAAGGAGGGCCCAAAGCGCAGTTCCCAGGTAATTTTACCAGGTTTACATAGGTCAAAAGTTGTTGCGCATTTTGTGTAAATTGTGATTGTTCTTTAAACTGCAGTGCCCAAAGCTGAGCAGCAAAACATGGTCATCCAATAAGATTGATCACGAGGCTGCGCCTACCCGATCGTTCAGACACAAACGAGTCCAAATTTCTTTTTTGAATATTTTTGTCAGCAAGACTCACGCAGGTACGAAAGATTCAGGCCAAGGAGCCCCGAGATACAACGCTGCTGGTGGTGACGCCTCTCGGTTGATTCTGTGACATAGAGTCTCTCCTAGAGGCTCAGAGGCTGTGTCATGACATGTTTGTTCCATGATTTCATGAATTCAATGGCCGGTGTGGGTGAATCATCATGAATCAGTCTTGTCAACACCAAGGAACAAGTCACAAACTGGACACTTGGAGGGCGGCGCAGCCATGACTTCCTTGCTTGCGGCCGTTTTTCAGGTCAGCGGCTTGGGTGCTCTTTTGTGTTCATGTTCAACAAGCTTGAATAAGGAATTTGATTGGAATTGATTAATATACGTGCATATTTACATGATCGATTATATATGTCTATAATACATTTACATATACCTTGCATGTAAAAATGCAAAGCGAAGAATCAGTGGGGATTCCTTGGCAGTCGATTAGGTGGCCGATATGACCAATGTGAAGTCATGTGAAGTCCATCTTCAGGTGAAGAGCTCTTTGGCCATTCCTTGCTGCCACCTGAGACAGCTCAATCCTCACTTGGATCAGACAGGCGTGAGAACCAGAGCATCTGCCAGGGGTGCGAGGTCCAGAAATAATTGGTTCGAGGTGAAGAGAGCAAGATAAGTTGAAGACTTTGGGTTTGATAGAGTTGCTAGTGGTAAAGCTAATGTCGATTTGAGATCAAGCTCAGGAAAGATTCTATCCTCAAGTCTTTTCTTGGTTATGTTCATGCCAGCTAATGCTGGAATCGCAATCAATGGATAGTCAAACTTGAAATAGATATGGTCGTTGAACTTACAAGAAAAGCCTTCCTAGAGATGTTGTAGGAGTTGAATTTGAAAACCGATCAGCGAAAGCCACTAAAGTTCGATGCCTAATCAGGGGTGCGCTGCAAAAGAAGATAACCGGCAGAAAAGCGGGGTGGTATCGCAGTTGTGTGATGTGATGAGCGCCACCACGAGAAGTAGTAAGCAGCAATCTGTTAGGCAGCAAACGTCCTTATAAGAAAGCTGGACTCATGACTTGCACGGAGAGTCTAGATGAGTTTATGATTTGTGAGCTTACAAAAGAATCTGTGTGTTCGATGATACCAAAAAAAATTGCAGATTTTTCAGCAGAAAACATCAAGCCCGCAAGCAATACGGCGAAGGCTTCGTGGCCGTTTTCAACAGTGAGTTGGGCTACTATCACTACTCACAGGGCATCGTCCATGTGAGTTCCTTTGGCTTTGGCGGCACCAATGCGCATGCCATCTTTTGGGGCGAGGACCATTGCATCGAGCACTTCACATTGAGGGAAGGATTGCGTAGAATTGTAATAAAAACATGCTGAACATATCGGAACATACAGTCACTCCCCTTTCCATCAAAAGTCCAAGAGAGTTGGAACTAGAGTGAAAAAATTCAGAATGAAGAAAGATGTCAAAACCATTCAGACCTTGCGCCTCAAGGATGTATATCATGCTCCAACGAATGCCGAGCTTTTCCAAAAGCGTCTTCGGCAGATGTCACCCCCAGAGGTCCGAGTCAATGGAAGTGATCCGGTCTCTCGGCGTTGAGGGGAGGCTTGCCAAATGCCGGTTGAGATCGGTTGAACCTTGCTGGAAGCATCCAGTCGTTCGGAGTGGCAACGTGGAAGAAGAATCGGAAAAATGGAAGAATTGAACTATAGATGTCAGGTGCCCTCGAAAAGATCATAACCACAAGGTCCCTAGCAGCTGCAATAAGATAAAGAATATGGAAAAATATGAAACAATTATAAAAGATTAGTTTTACATCTTACTTACCTCTCCGGTTGCGTGTTTGGGGAGGAACTATAGCTCGCCCTAGCTGAGGCATTGTGGGATTGGGATGGCCCGGATCAATTGATTCTCCCTGGCGACAAGTACTCCATTGAAATGAATCCTGATGAGCCGGCAAATGCTCCTCAGAGATGGTTCAAGGAGGATACTGGAGGACTGGCACTGACCTGAGGCTGTCTTCAAAAGCAATAGAATTGAAAACTCCACAGGGAAGGTAATCGAATGTTAAACGATCGTCTTGACAAAGCTGTTCGCTGCAGGAGAGCCAGATGACGGGGAAGAAGATATTTATTGTCTTTTGTTTGCATGTTTGCTGCACCATAATTTTTGAAACTCCAGCTGGGAATTCAGAACTGCTTTCGGTTCCGTTGAACTTTGATTTGCAAATCTCAGCTCCTTGGTCCTTTTTCTTGCCAGAATCAGAAGGGCTCATTCTGGATCGACAGGGATCACATCTTACTATGTTATATATTTATCTATATATGATTTATTGACAAGTTCTGAGACCTTTAGCAATGAGGTATATCTGGGCCTTTCAATGAGTGGGCGTTTGAGCAAATGGAGGAGAATGTGGGTGCGGAGAAGCCTGCGGTAAGTGGATGCAATTGGCAGTGCAGTGCGTACTCTTTTTGTTTCTGGTCCAGCCTTCGTAGCAATTTAGATCTCCCAGATGGTCAACCTAATGAAAAAGAGTGAAACATCTTCAATGGTCAAGTTTGTTTTTCTTGTTAGTTTTCGTTGGACGAGAGCAAAACACCAAAGAATCCGAAAGCCTTGCGAGGACGGACCAGTGACTGGCTTGCGAACCATCACAGTGAAAGTGCCTGCTAGTGGGCAAGTCGAATTCCGCCTTTTCAAAAACTGGTCGCTGTGCCTGTTCAGAGGGGCAAGGATTCTGCGGGTGGTGGCTGGAGAATGTTCAAAGACATCGTTTTTTTGGTTCATATTTGACCCACAAGGCTAGAATAAGGATAGAACATCTCCAGGGTGTGGCTAGAATAAGGCTAGAACAAGCAAGAACTATAGCCCAACCACAATCGACAAGGTCAAGTTTCTTGAGGGAAGTGCACTCGGGCCCAGGGAAACTTTTAAAAGAATCAACAATCAAGAAAACATCTTTACTCAGAAACCATAGTATGATAATTGCTAATTGATATGTCAATTGATTCAAAAACATGTCAATTGATTCAACAACATGTATGTATTGATACATACTAGTTTATTATTTGCAATATAGAAAATGATTCACTATACCATGTACATGCATATACTACAGCTGTCATCGGTCAATACCATTTAATATCAACGCGTTTGATTCGATTCATTTTGAGTTCCATGTTCTTTTGTTTGTGTTCTGTGTTTGTGTCGGTGTTCCATGCACAAGAACCTCTAGGGAGTAGGAGATCGCATTCACACGACCGCCTTGCATCAGCAGTATTTAATCTGTGCTGTTTTTGTTGTCACGTTCTGTGTGCTCGTGCACAGCGACACCAAGGCAAGAGAACACGGTAAATGAGGTGATCTACCCCGGGCAAGACAAATGTTCCCGGAAGCTGATGGTGATTTATGGTCCTTCCGGTGAAGATCAAGTCATGGCCAGAAATACCTGGCTCGCAGAAGGCATTCCTGGATCGTATTTGAAGATTGACTTCTTTTGCTGCAGAGGTATTCGAAGCATCAATTGGATGCAAGTGAAGCCTGAAATGCTTTATATGTGAGGAGGCTGTGGCAGCATTCGCACCTGCGGGTGTGAAATGGTCGGGGTTGGGCCATCAAGAACTGAAACAACAGAACTCTTCCCCGAAAGATCCAAGCGTTGGAAAGAAATAGAAGGAAAAGATGCTCAGATTTGTGCTGTCGCTGTCGGCCTTTCATTCATGCTTTGTGTTTGTCCAGGATTCAGAATGTCCACCTCTTGTTTATATCTTATATCCTCTCATTTCAACAATCAGTCACATCAGATCTTTTGTCCTGATAATCTTCTGCTTTTGATTTCACGGCAGAGATATAGCTGAAAGGTCAAAGCTTGAATGTTTTTTGACTCACGGCGCTTTGCTGTATAAAGGGTCCTATCAAATGGAGATCACATGGAGACTTGGGGTCCACCTGCTTCTAGCCCGACCCAGCATCGCAACAGCATGGCATTTGCATCGGGCCAGGTGTTGGGTTTGAGACTCAGATTGCCTTACATAAAATCTGATAATCTTACTTTGCATTTGCACTATGTTAGTTGACATGCTTTGATGGATGGTTTCAATGCGAGAAATTGAACGTGACATCCGTTGACCGCACCATACATCATGGAGGATTGTTAGATAAGAGATGCTAAGAATACGACAGAAGAAGATTCAATTCTAGATTCACAAGATAGCAGAAGATAAGAAAAGATAAGATGAGATGTAATGAATGCCAAGCACCGAGGCGCGGACCACCAATGATGCCCAAGTTGCCCACATTCTGCCCGTTGCCCAAAACCTGCACGTCCTGGCCATGCTTGTGCTGACGATGCGAAACGCCAAGTTCCTGACAACCTTTTGTATCTTTTTGTTCTTATCTACTTGGACGGTGTCTGTGTAGAACATGATTATTTCATTGATCCAGTGATATCAAACTATCCCATATGAAACAAGACATGTTTGTCAGTGATCCGTTGTTGTATATACATGGCAGTATATTTGTAACTTCAAGGAGAATGCCTACGTGGATCCCAGCAGATTTGTGGTTCTTTTTTAGCTGTTGTGTCGATGGGATTTATTGCCACTCTTTGGACTCTCTCCTTCAGCCCTTTGCAGCCATGTGAATAAGTCATTGTTCTCGTCAGTTTTAAATCTTCCATCGTTGTGCAGAGCTGCCTGCAATGGTTTTCACCGTGTGGCCCAATGTGGTTGCACTTGGTGCAGTCCTCGTGCTTTCCTTGCAAGGGTGTGCCGATGGTGGGAGCTATGATATCAACACCGCAGTGGCGTTCTTTTTTGCAGTCTTGATTTCACTGCCCTGCTGCTGCATTTTGTGCCTTTGGGGTTACGGTGTCCTTTATGCATGTCGTGAAGGTGTCTCAATAAAATCTGACTGTTGTACGTTGCGCAATCCCAGTTGTATCATTTGTGGTGTTTCTGCATTTTTGGGAATTCTCGTTTGGATCGTGTGGGGCATCTACGCAGCAAACCGAAACTGCCAGACTCTTCAAAGTTTGCAACCCGAGTTCTGCCAAGTCTGGCGCGAGCCCTTTCCATCTGGCTTCTCGGGGTGTTGTGTGGATGTCACAGAAAATATATTGTCGAACGCAACCACTTCACCATGCCCCGGCACTTTTTTTGGCGAAGCTTGTGACAAAGAGCGCGTACAAGCCCGCAATATTTCATGTTCAGCGTCAAATTCTGCGGTGTGCAAAGGTTTGGTGATAGCAGCAGTGCCTGAAGATCGCTCTTTTTGCAGCAAATGGGTTCATGATTGTACACCTTGGACTGCAGTGCGAGATGGGCTGAGCACCATATATGGTGTTGAGCTGGGAGATATCATAGTCGATGGCCTTGCCCTACTGCTGCTTCTTTTTATTGCAGCACTGATCAATTTGATGTTCGCGAACGCAAGCAAAGTCAGTAGCGACAGAAGAGAGTAGCTAGATTGCAAGGAAGCCTGCGATGTGTGAAAGAGTCCAAGTTCTTCAGGTTTTTGAAATCAGACAAGCGATGACGGCCAATACCGTACCCAATATTACCGGACGGTGGAAACTTTTTGTGAATGCATAAATGCTTACACTGTAGTTTGCAGAGCACTGACTTGTACTGTACAACACGTAAATTATACATAGATATACTGATATACTGGATGCACCTGATATACTTAACTTGTATACGTATGTTTGTACTACATAATATGCATATAAATATATGCATGGTATATGACTCATCATAATCTCATCAAATACATACAAATATTGTGTAGTATTGTAGGTGTAGCATGTGAATGCACACCTGTACAGATAACCTGCAATTGGGCAGCAAGAAAGGACAGACAAGATGTGACAAATGTGCATGACTCTGCTATTTTTGCGTTCTGGAGAATGCAGCAACATGGCATGCAGGAGCTGTGCAGGTTGAGTGGTTCAATTCTAAGATTGCATACGTTTGCGTATTAATTCTGTAGTTATCTGTAGTTAGGATTGACCACTTTACTTTACGTGCTTTTCAAGGAGATTTAGCGCATCAATAGCATTTGCAGTCACAGGTAAAGGATCATAGGTCACCGTAGCATTGGCTTTTGCACATCGTGTCGACTGCGCTCAATTCCAGAGTGTAACTTATGCGAAACCATCCGAAGCCACAGCAAACTCACTGGTTCACCTTGATCTTAAGGTATCCCTCGAGCGATGGTGTTCTTGGCAAGCGTGGCAAGGATTTCAAGAATCTCATTCAAAGTCCATTCCACAGGTGATTGGTTGTGGTATGTTGAGTTGGTTGATCAGGCTTACCCTTTGGCATTGCTTGGTTTGCCACATTAATAGCAGGCACAACACAGTACTCGCACCTTTCAATAGTAGCATTGTTTCATTTTCTCCCAAGATTCAACGTGTGTTCTCAGTGTTCTCCCAGGAAGTTTGTGGCCTTTGTGACTTCAGTGACATTTGCAATCGACCTGTCATTGCAGCTAGTGCTGGTGGCTACTGTTGCCGGAGCTGTAGGGGGCCTGGGACAAGTGAAGGACAGGTCCAAACTTGAGATTTGAGCTGCTACCATGCAGATGTCATCATGACATCATGCCCTTTCCCATGGTTCCTCAAATTTAAAACATGTGCAAACCATAGACATAATGGTTTTTTCAGATGATGTGTATAATATACTCTTGCACCACTCTCTTGACGATGTCATTAAGTTTCTGAAGTGTGCAGGAAGCTTCCTGCGTATCAGAGGGCGGCGACTTCTACCTGACGTTTCTTCAAGATACTGCTTCTACCATTGCATCTTGTCGTTTGAGAATTGGCAGCCTTTTTTGTGTCGATAGGCTCCATGGCTGTCCATCCGAGTTTGCTATTAATGCCAACAAATTTAAGCTTTTATTAAAGAAAGAAGATGAGAGTTGGTTTCATTTCTTTCAGATGTCGCAAAAGTCAGGCTACGATTGCTTGGTGCAACATTGTGTTTGCGCTGATCGGAAGTGGCTGTGATCTTTACTCAGTCGTGGCAAGTGTCTGTGACTGCATCGACCCTCTAATTGAACTCTTGGCCCTGGCTGGCGCCCTGATGGCCGTCTTTTGTGAACTCGTACTCGGTCTTGTGAACTTCTTGCAAATCCAAGCATTTGCACGTGGCATAGCTTCTATTGAACATGCTGCTTTAGGAGTGAAGGACTTGCAGTCTGGTCACGTTTGCTTCGTTCGCCACTCTGATTTACCCAGGGCTGTTGCAGTCGGCGTTGAATTAACACCTTTTCTCTCTGTGATACTGCCAAGCTTGATCCTATTTGGCAGCTTCCTGGGTGCCCTCAGCATCCGCTGTTGCTATCCATAGGCAGAAAACAATGGAAATGCAAGTTGCGCAGAGCTTGAACACAAACAACATAATGTTATCCCAAAGAACTACCGAATTTGCTCATTTTGCAGGTGGTGTTGGATGGGCGGTGTCTACCAGATTTGTTCAGAATTTGTTCATATCTGTTCAAGTTGATTTCGGTCCTGCTTACGATACGTCATGAGATGTTGTTTGATGCCATTGAAGTCTGTGATTACGTGTTGGCGCAGTTGGGAAGTGAAGGTGATGTCATACATTCCTATCGCTTTCTATCCCTGGTTTCCATGCTCGTTGATATATCGTGTTCTCATGATTCTCGCTCGACTGATCGCAACTAGAATGGTGCGACATAAGTGAGATGCCTTGCATCCTTCTGAATGTACTATCGGTGCTTTACTGTGAAACTTCAGTGGCGATGAAGGCGACACTTTGACAACTTGAAGTGATGATGATTGATGACCGGTCAAACAAAAGTTGTTTTGGCTCCCATGGCCGTGCAACTAAGGCGGCGGTGCTCCACAATCGCAGGAGGGCACATCAAGCTGAGGGTTCATTGCAATATATGTTGATGATATCTTACGATAGAAAGGTATGGAAAAGCTCACGACTCTGTATCCTGTGTCGCAGCATGGCTTTTGCACTTGCACCTTCTACACCTTGCCTGCTATAGCATTTTCCAGGTAATTTCTATCTTGAAAAGCTGAGGGTTGAGTGTTTGTTGAGTGTTGATGGGTCACGGCATGTTGCGACATCAGGCTGACTTTGCCAAGCAGATGATGAACATGGGCTTTCTCACCAAAGCGCCACAAACAGTGCCACCAATGACGCCAGAGGCACCCCTGGTTGGGAACTGTCCGGATGTCAGAGTGGTGGGCGTGCAAAGGTGTTCTGCATGACATCTTGAGTGAGGAATGCATAGAAAGCCATCGAAAGTATTTTAAGATATTTTGATGCGTAAGTATGATTATACAACTGTAATTGAAAGTGTGAAAGCTCCTTTGATCCAAGCATTCCAGCAAGGTCCGGCTTCAGTTTTCCTGCTCAGACGTAAGCCCATGTGTAGTGTAAAGTGTGTGTAAGCCCATGTGCAAGTCCGAGACCTACGTGCTGGAGGCCAGCTTCAACCCAGAAGAGTTTGTGGACGACATCAAAAAGGCAAAGGCTGCTGTGGGAGAGGCAACCGAAGAGGATGCTCAACACCTCAAGCACTTGGTGCTGATTTCTCAGGTTCTTCTCTATGGAGGCCATATCTTGTTGTTGGCTGGTGCAGCTATGCCATGGGGAGTAGCAACACTGCTAGTGTGCAGTTTGGGTGCCTGTATGATCGCCTTTGCACGGTGTATGAAATGGGCCATCATTGGGCATCATGTATCACACGGTGGCTATGACAGTGTGCAGAAGAGTCATCCAGAGGCTTTGCCATCGCACTACAAGCGCGGAGTTTTTGCCATTGGTTTCCGCCGTTTCTTCGACTGGCTGGATTGGATGCTCCCACAAGCTTGGGACGTTGAACACAACAAGGCACACCATTACTACCTGTCTGAGGAAAAGGACCCAGACCTGGTGGAACACAACTTTGAGCTTATGCGTGACCTCCAATTTCCAAAAGCCATGAAATACATGTCCATGCTGCTGTGGGTCTTCACATGGAAGCTCACATATTACTCACCAAACACCTACAAAGAGTTAGCTCTTTCCAAGAAGGACACCTGGTTGGCTCGCAATTGGCCAAGCTGGGGAAAGAAAACTGACCCAGTGGTGGTCTTCGATGCCTTTCGCATGCCAGTGGAAGCATGCCTCAAGGGCAAGTACAAGGATGCCTTGTACTGGATTGCCTTTTTTGCCGAATGGAGCCTCGCAGTCTTGCCCATGGTGCTTTCAGTGGCACTCCCGGCTGTTTGGCCACTGCTCCTTGGCCGAGCTGGGCTGTGGCTTGGTGCTACCACTATGAGCCAGGCTGCCATTCGAGCTTTGGTGACGTCCATTGTTGCTGACATGTTGTCAAATGCACATGCCTTCATCATCATTGCTTGCAACCATTCTGGTGGTGACTTGTACCGTTACTCCACATCTTGTAAGGCTTATTCTGCTGAGTTTCTTCTCCGCTGCGCCTATTCTTCTGCCAACTTTGAATGTGGAAATGATATGATTGATATCATCTACGGATGGCTCAACTACCAGATTGAGCATCACATGTTTCCAGACATGACTCCTTTGCAGTACCGGAAGTTCCAGCCACTTGTCAAGAGCATTTGCAAGAAGCACGGCGTGATGTACGTGCAGGAGAATGCCTTGAAGCGCACCTGGATGATGTTTCAAGTGGCTGTGGGTGATGCAACCATGAAGCGATGTACCGCTTTGGTGCCACCGCAAGCTTATGGAAAAAACTCGGTTGAAGTTGAAGGTTCCAAAGATTCCAAAGTCGCAGGTGCATGAGACCAGATCAAACTGGATCTGTGACATATCTGCACGGCAAGCGGCGACTCCTAGTTCAAAAAAGAGGATGGTCAAGTGAGCTGCTCACGCCTCAAATTGACAGCCTGCCTTATCTTTGCAGTTGAGTGTGTCACTTGTGTCACTTGTGTTGCGTTTGGTTAGGCGCCATCATCATTGCCCCTTGTTGTGGAAGTCTTTATTTGTTGCAGGTCATGGGCGTATCTGGCCCTGTTCCGAAGAGACCAGCAATGGAGGACGCGCACCAGACTGGTTGTGACCTAGATTTTCAATAGCCGATGTTGTTGGATCTATTGTGATAACGTTTTTGACATTTGTGCTCCAAGCATGCCACACAGCTCAATCTAGCATTTCAGTATATTTCAGTAGTGTTTTGCTTTTGTGTGCTATCAAGACACTATCCAATGGTTTTGGAACCCAAGTTCCCAGCAGGCAAAGTGTTGCCTTTGCGAGTCAGAGCGTTTCCTGGTGCTGGGGGCAAGAGGTGTCACCAAAGTCTACCTAAAGATATTTATGAATATGATTATGAATGTCTTTAAAGGCACCATTGGTTTTGGTATGTTGTGCTCAAGGCATAGGTGACAAACTCATGCAACGATATCGGAGGATGTGCAGTTTCTTCCGGAGCGCCCTGATCGTCGTCCGCCTGGTCCACCCCCCAAGGCGCCACAGCAGGTGCAATCGGATTGTCCGGTCACATGGTACTGCATCGCAACGCTGGAATGACGCTCGAGGGAGCTGAAGTTCAAAACCTTCAGGACAAAAAAGTACATATTGACATATTATATATTATCCATTATATAATCTATATGTATATATATAATATACATATACTATATGTATACTGTATACATGTATATATGTACACAGATATTGACAATACCTTACAAATCATTACAGTACTGAAATGTTGTCGCTTTCATCATGGTTCTGCAGTTCCGCATGGAAACATCACTGTCAATTCCTGTGGCAAAAGGACAGGCGTTTGGAAGGAACTCGGGCCCCTTCTGTTCCCATCCAAAAAAGGGCAAACAAGACACTATGTCTTGCTTTAGGATGGTTTATGTGTGTGTGTGTTATATGTGATGAAATACAGCGGGCATCACACCTCTCACCAGATCAAGCTTTGCCTTTCAACTTGATACAGTCGAAGTGAACGTATTTCCGGCAGTGGAGCTGTTTCATGCTGAACTCATGCTGTTGTTTTTTGCATGGAAGGCCAACGGCTTTGCAGATGTTCAGAAGAAACATCCACCGCCAAAGGCAGCACAGGAGAAAGAATGCCAACGCCCATACAATACCCCCAAAAGGGCAGATGATACTTGGCATCTTGGATCTGGGTTTTCCTTGGGCAGTACCCTATGTTTATCCTTGACAGATGCGTGACCCTGCAGGAAATGCCTTCAAATGCAAAGCCACCACCCCCGCCACCAAAGAAGGCACCTGCAGGCTGGAAGATGCTGGAACGCCAAATTAATTTTTAAATTACCACTGAGAGGGAATTGTTGCTGAAAGCACAGGACAGACACTCATAGACACTCATCTTTCTCATTGTTTCTCAATCTTTCTCGTGTTTTTCTCATTCTTAGTGCTTTGGAAGAAAGTGGCATTTTCGGAAAACCAGACGCACGAGTAGTCAATACGCGAGGTGCTCCAGGCGCTGTTGGAGTCCTCAGAGCGAGGAAGTGCTGGCCGTCACATCCATATAGACATCCATGATATCAAACGAATATCAAACGATCTCAATGAAATATAGACACTTATATTGAGTAAATGCAACTATACAACTTACATGTATTCAATATTGACGATCTATGTGTGCATATTGATTGTCTAGTCCATGTCAGCACATTATACAGATACGGATGCACAGCTGTGTAGAATGTGAAAAAGACATGAGTTAGATGTAAATGTGTATCATATAGTCGTATGAATTAAATAGTCGTGTATTGCTGTATGTTGTTTTTTTTGACTCATTTGTTTCTTTGCAGTATTCATTTTCACCGAAACCAAATACTCGATTTGCGCACCAAAAACTCGTTTGATAAGCAATGGCTATGGGGCTGAGCCTGTGAGACCCTGTCACTGGCATTTTCTGGTCCCCTACGACGCAGGAATCTCACAAAAATTGATTTTCGAAAACGCATCAAATTTTAGGAAGGATTGCATTTCGAAATGTCAACTGATTGTCAAGATGACTTGGAATCTCCGTGTATCATAGTGCGACGCTTTTGTATAATGTTGCTTCCAATTCTGGAGTGCGGACAAGAAGCGCAGAGATCAGACATCTACATGATGTTCAACCATCGGTCATCGTATTTTTTAAACCAACATGAAGAATCAAGAACATGAGGCCACTCGCTTTATGCCAACCACACTGAGAACGAAGAAGCCTTCACAGGCTTTGGGGCCAAGTGTCCAAGAAAGAAGGATATAGTTGAGTCACGGATACCGACAGTGGAAATGTAAGATGATAGGTGTTGTTACAACATTGTGTCAAAAGTGTTTGACAAAACATGGGGATTCAGTTTTTGCAAAAGACAAGAACTGTGGCAGCACAATGGCGTGTGCCTGCAGAAGAAACGGCAGCGATTTGGCTTTTGAGTTCCTGTTGGACGTATAATTTTGCATGGAAATTTTGCACAGAGTGTGCTGTTTCTGGGAGGTTGCTGGTGGAGTTCTGCAAGCATCGTCTGCATCTTTAAGTCAGGTGGCTCGCTGTTGGGTAGGTATGCTGGTGTTTGGCATCAAATCTCATCTGACAAAGAGATTCGGGTGAAAGGACGCTATCAAATGCTCTAGGATTCTGTCCAACATCAGAAGTCCTCTTGGACAACTGGGTCCAACGTTTTGGCCACTGGGACTCGGAAAGGAAAGTGCGGTGTCCTTGTCCCAAGCCCTCAAGATGAGTGATTGATGATCGAGATAGATAATGATCTTCGTTGGCATATTGTAAAATGTCATAAAGCCGTCACAAGTCTCAATTCTCAGATCTATCTATGGAAGAAGCTAGTTCGGAAGTGTTTGTGTTGTCATGCCATGCTGCATTCTCTTTCATGACTTTCCAGCTTTGGGAAAGGAGAATCGGAAGAAGCTGCTCTTGAGAGAGGCGGCGGCGCTCTGAACGTTCTTAAAACCTTCAGAAATCTTCAGAATACTCCAGTGGAATCACATGGAATCACACTTACGGATACTTACGGTAGTTTTCTATTGGCATTAAGGATTGAAGAAGGAATTGCGTCCTTGAGACGTGAGTATGTTGCACAAACTGTTTTGCATTCATAATTGTTTTTCACATGAGAGTGATACGGTAGATAAGCCCTGAAGATGCACCACAAGGAATTCTCATCCGTACCCTGTGGCGTAAACCTTTGACTCACCGGCCTTTCCATTTTGTCCTTTCTGATCTTACCCCGGCCGTGTGATAAATCCTGGCCAGAGCAGAAGTCAATGCTGCGTGTTGTAGGCACCTATTGCGGGCTGCATCCGCCACCCGGAATTCACACTTCACCTTTTGCCCGCGTGAGGCACCTAAAGTGGGCGAGAAGATGGATATTGAGGGCGCCTTCCAGGACAGCGCCGACATACTTAGTTGCATATTAGGCATATGGTTGCGCGCTTATTTTGATATGTAAACATTGAAGGCTTCTTTCCCTTACCTGCTACTATCATGAAATGATATGAAATGCACCATACTTAATTACACCAGCGAGGGTTTAACCTAGCACGGAAACAATCTACTGAGAATGGCAGCTTGGACGCTCTCTTGTGCATCACAGTCGCAAGATGTGACCTAAAAATCCCTTTTTCAGATGTAGGGAACGCTAGAGCTATCACTCACTATCCGGGGAAACTAAATGGATGGATTGAAGTTGCAAGCAGTGAGCAAGCCACAAGACACTTTGCAGTGTTGCAGTTTGCATCGAGCAGGATTTCATGGGTCAACTGGAATGAAACTCAAAAGTTATGCAGTACATGATTGAAATTTGATATCCAAACATTGGAAAAGCTGCTTAATCCCGGTGCACGGAAAAAGCTAACGAAGTTGATCAGTTTACTGCATATACAGAATAATATTGGACTTAAACAAGATGAAATGAGGTTTGGGCCACCTGCAACTCTGGCGTTTGTGTCACAGTAGTTGCTGTCGTCGTCGCTCTTGTTGTTGTCGTTGGTGTTCTTGGAAGTAAAGTGCTTACTGTAGCAGCAGTAGGTACGAGGTTGCAGTAGCTGTAGCAACGGACAAACTCAACTTGCTATTGTCTTTACAGCGGGCCGAAGACCAAATCCAGATAATGCTGATTCAAAATCCTTGGTTAGCATGGCATAGTTGTTGTATGCTCACCTTCAACATGTACTGAAGTGGATGATTTAGTATCTATATAGTACATACTTGCAACCCATCCTTTCAAGTTTCAAGCTAAAAAACATTTTGATAGTCGGTGTTTTGACTGTTTTGAACTATCAGATGATATACCGCAATGAAATTATGTTGAATAAAGTTGTTTGAATTTGATTACATGATGGAATCGATCTATTCAAGAGAAAGACATTGAATGGAAGCATGATCAAGTTGATTAAGGTTGAGCTTTAGAGTGAAAATAGATATTTAGGATGAATATAATGTAGTGGAATATAGTGGATATTGAATTAAAAAATATATTAAAAACATGCCTGTGGTTTTTTGATATAATTTTTTTATTTTGATATTTTTTAAAGTAGCAATATAAGATGATTTGTTATTTGATGATTGATGGGGGTTTGCCGATAGGTTTGATTTGGAATTCGAAATGATACAAATAATTTTAAAAGGATTGAATTTTTTATTTTTGATAAATTTTAATATTTAATAATTAAAAATTCGATAAAACAGATTCTTTTGGCAAATTTATATTTATTTAAAATATAGGTTTAGGTTATAAACCTTACAAGAAATATATTCCTTTCTTTTCTTGTGTTTTATTTTGTTGTATTCTTTTTTTGTGCTCTATATTTTTCTTTTCTTTTTTTTAATTATTTTTTTTTAAATC
>DF244680.1:0-24409 GCA_000507305.1 Breviolum minutum Mf 1.05b.01 | reverse complement strand
ATAGTTATAAGTAGGTGAAATCACCCATTGATCCATCCACTTCCGTCCAACGGGACATCCAAGGGCCAAATCCCAGTAGCCAACCAACTCAACGGTCACACTGTCATCCCCGACAGCGAGCGCACTTCCACGGCCTAAGGGAAAATTTCTTGTGTGGCGCAAGTTTGTCCGTGAGTCCGCTACACTACACCACCAAAGTTTAAACTGCGAGTTTCGTTTACCCCTGAAAATTGATGGTTGGAAGACGATCCTTTCCTGTTGGGAAGGTAACTTTTCAGGACGGGGGGGTTATAGATAAAAAAAACGCCTTTGTTCGTGATACAAATTGGCCCACGAATCTAGCAAGCTGGAAAACATGTCGTGTTTGATAGTTGAAGGGAATGTCCATCCACTTTATCCTTTTATTTATTCACTAAGAGTGCCGAAACAGTTGCCAAAAACTCAAAGACAGATTCTCCAGAAGAACCATGAAGATCCCACTTTACTTCAACCTTTATGAACTTGTACCAGGACCAGAAAGCATATCAAGAGGTGCCAAACCTTCATTGATAGATTGTGGGAAACATCTAACCACTCCACATCTGTACAGTCCCAGGTCCTACCGGAGGCATGTCGTTTTGTTTTTCCCCGATTTTACGGGATGGATGGATGGATGGATGGATAGCAGTGACTACTTGATGAAAAACATCTGGCTTCTCACTTTTCACCCCGTGATTTTGAGGATTTTGGGGTTCTGAACAACTTCTCATTTGGTAGGAAAATCCATCATCCCTGGCGACCCTAATCTCTCCCCCAACATCACAGGGTAGATACAGTAATACCAAATAGATCCAGATACAATCTTTCAAACCAAAAATATTGGATGAGTCAACAGGTTTTTTGAAGAGTGAGTCATGAATAGTTGTGGTTCTTTATCACTGATGCCTTCAGATCTGCTATCAGATCTACCCATCCATTTTTTCTGCTCAAAAAAACACTTTCACCACCCCCACTCATGCCCTCCAAAAAGCGGATGATGTCAGCGTTCCTTTTTTTCTTCCGTGCTTTTATTCCAGCTTCTTCGCAGGGGGGGGAGGCGGAGGGGCAAGGCAACCGGCAGACGTTTTTCTTAATTGGGTTTTCAGCATGAACGGTTTTCATGGCTCCGTTTGCTTGCGGCCGGCTGTTGAGCCAACCGTCTGGAGAAAGCAAATGACCTAACACCAAACAAAAAACCACAAAACATGATCCCCCAGGAGAAATCAGGGGCAAATCAAGTTTCAAAAAAAAACGCAACTGATTTCAAGCTGGTTTTCTTGGTTGTTTTGGAAGCCATGAATTCAAAAAAGGTGGGTGAAAAGACTCCCTTCTCCCCGCGAGATTTGCGGTGTCTAGATCACCCCAGAAACCTCCTTGCTTAAAACTTATAACTGGTAGGGGCCCACCCAGAGTTAAGAACAGATTTAATGAATTTCAACTTTATGTGTTTACTCCTGAGTGTGGACTAGTGGGGTGATCCAGATATATAAAAAGCCGCCTGGACTTCCACCTTAAAACTCTTCTGCATAGACATGTCGAACACTTTCAAAACATACATCTACAAGTGAAAATGGAACATGATTGCCAACCATCTACACATAATAAGCAGCAATCAGCAAGTAAAACCTTGTATGTAAAACCGTGGGTCATGAATGGCAAAAGATACACTAAAATCCTATCCTAAGCAAATTCCACAGAACTCTCTCTTGTTTCGTATTGAGAGTTGTGCATCGTTTGTGGCAAGTGAAATCTGCTTGAAAAAAACTGGGAATGTCTTCAATTATAAAATTTGAATGTGCCATCAATACATTTGGTATATTTTTTGCTTAAACATAGGGTGTGTCCACCCAACATATCTAACTTACAAGCTTACTATGATAAGCTTATCCTCAACATCTTGTCACATGTCTGACAGTCTGACTGTCTAACTGCAACCTTTTTGTTGGGGACATGCGACGATACCATATCTCATAGATGAGACGCGACAATAAACATATCTATGTTGTTTATCTTGTGCCTTACGAAAGAACAAGTTCCACGGGTGAACAATATTCTCCCTGCAACTAACGTTTCGCCCCTGAAACACTGGGGTTGGTTCGAATATGTTCGAATAAAGGGGTCTCCTCTTGCAAAGGATGGCAATTGCGAACTGTTACCCCCTACACATCCAAAATCCCCCACTGTAAATACCAAGTAAGGGGGTATTTTGGTACCCCTAAAAGAACCCTTCTCAAAATTGGGGTTCATTCATACCGATCCTCACCATGTCTTTGAAGAATCGGCTTTTCATGATGAACCAAGGCTCAAAAACACTCCCCAAACTTAACAAATTCTCACCTGAAATAGGCCTTCCAAATTGGAAACTTCATGAATTCCAACCCCCAGTGTTTCAAGTGGTGCTATGTTACTAGTAGCTTAAGAGAATGGTAGCACATTTTTGTTGCTTTGTTTTTGGTTCAAATCTTCAACTCACTCCCTAAAACTAACAGCAAACGCCAAGTTGAAAATAGGCCGAAACCCAAAAAGGAAACAATCGTATTCCAACCATCCTTTTCAGGTGCTTGTGCTGTTTGTTTCAGGGAGGGTATGTTTTCACAAGGAAAGATAGGCAGCTTAGATCATCCCATGATGGATTTGAATGAAGGTCCGGTCCATTGCTGCGGGGGGGTTGGGGTGGTGTTTTGGTCGAAAACCAATGGCGGAAAGGGATGTGCATACATATGTACGCAATATATCAACACACCAAATATATAAGAAATATAAGAATATACAAATACATAAATTTTGAAATTATCATTCAATTAAACGTACCACCTCTGAAATTACAGGAATTTTCAGCAACCAAAGGTTAATTGGTGCTTGATCCTACTGGTGTTTATGATTGAAAAGGGAATACAACAACTTTCTTGGAGCTGCATCCCGTGAGCTAAAAGAAAACTATAGAACCTCTATGAGGCTTCCGTGTTTGTTGAAGGAAACATCCCTTAATCCAATGATGTTTCCGTTTTTTTTTCCGATATGGATGCGTTCCCTGCAGGGTATTTACACAACATCTGAATAGGGTCCGAAAAAAACAAAAACTCCCAAGACTTCAACGAATCTCCTGTGGAAGTTCAGTGATGAACTACCAGGCCACACTCCAGCCCAAACTTCCAGTGGTTGTTTCTCATTTGAAGGTTTCAAGTGGTAGTATGATCCCGTATGTACCAATCATCTATTTGCTTTACTTGGATAATTAATTTTTGGCTAATCAAACACTTCAAATGGAGAATGTAAGTTCCATAGATCCTATGTTTTCAGCAAATCAAACAACTCACAAATCATGTAAGAAGCACCTCCTATTGTCCTCCAAATATTATCCTCCCGAGGAAGTGGGCTGTACATGGCTGTACCCTTCTTATATCCGGCACTGGGGAATTTTTGCCCCGGTTTCACGTCAGCTCAGGTTCGTCCTCGTAACCTCGCGGCATCCGCACCAAGGATGATGCGATGCCGTGTTGCCGGTGGAGCCATGCCAAGTTGCTTTTGATTTCGGGGGCCACAAAAGGTCGGAAAAACCCCACAAAGTATTCAAAATATCCCAAAAACACATTTATATAGATAGTTGTGACAAAAGTAATGTTGAAGTGTCAAACAAACTTCAAATATATATCCACACATTAAAAAAAAACACTCTTCAAAAACGATTCATCAATTCATGTCACGGACTCCACATTAAAAAAAGCCGTCAGGCAATGTGACAGTTGTTGAATCATCCTCGCCAAACTTGAGGCTTCGCTAGTTTTTGGGGGTGTGCATGTTTGTGTGGCAAAATACGGGGCCCCTATAAAATGGCCACTAATGATTATATAAACGGGTAACTGGGGCTAAAACCCCTATAATAAATGAAGTTATAACCTTACTCAACTGCTAGAGGCCCACCTTGTAGAAGCGTCTTTTGATAGGTCATCAAATGCAGTAACCTTTTACTGTATGGCTTTCCCAGGCACACGCGCAAACCACTCTTTTTGCAAAGATCCCTGTGTCCCTGGTTGGTTTTGTCAGAGAAGTTGTTTTAGATTACAAGTTACAGTTCATCACTCAGGTAAACTAACATAGCCACCAAAAGATGAACCATTTGTAGATGTATTTCCTTTTGGAAAAACTTGGATTTTCAGCTTGCCATGTTGTCTTGCGGAGGGTAAAACTTGCAACTTGTAACCCAATCGAACTAAGCGAATTTTGACAAAAACAGTCTGGGAGGAAACAAAATTAGCCGTGAGGCTGCCCAAGGTCCCTAGTATTACAAAAAGGTAACACTAAGTATCCAAAAGATATAGAAAGCATGCATTTTTTGAAAAACACCAGATATCCTAGCTGAAACTCAGATTCTTTCCGTGTGAAAAAACTACCCTCCTGGGAACTAGCATATCCCCACGTGCAAGGTATGTTTGAGTCAATGATTTTCCTCGTCCTTTTTGGTGGGATATGTATCCGTTCCCTGGAGGGTACTGTAGATAAATCATATGCATAGGTGCTGTGTTTGTGTGTAATATGCGACATGTTGTTCTCCAATTGCATTTCAAAAAACAATAAAAATCCAAGGATTATTCATAAAACACAAGTGGCACACCGAAAACATCGTCCTTTTACCAAGGGACACCCGAAAAAGGACCATCTTAAAAGATTAAAATTGACATTACATCTTCCCAACCATCCATTTTCAGGGGACATGTTTGTTTTCCGAGGGGGTTTTCCATAGCCAAAGGCACCATCATTCAGCTCAACTCCGGCATCGTCACGTGTCATGGAGGTGGATACAAAAAAGAGTTGAGCCAAGGCTGTTGTGACTTTGTTCCTCGAAGATTTTTTTTGTGGAGATTTCCGTTGAGTTGTTTTTTTGTTTGGTGTTTTTTTTGGTTCTGGTTTCCGGGAAGGACTCAAATTTTGAACAAAAAGAAATAGCTTCAAACCATCCATCACCCAAGATGTGAGTCAAGCTGAAATATTTAGCATTAGAATAGCTGGGGAAAGTTGCAAACTATCAATAGACCCGTCACTAGAATTTCTGGATATTTCTGGTTGGCTGTATGGAGACGAAAAACATGAGACTAATTGAAAACACTACATCTTCAACATGGAGCAAGTTGAAGTACAGGTGCCTATTTGAGTTGAATGCAAATGAATACATACATAATATAATATAAACTAATGATTGAACCAACAAATTCATCTATATATTTAAATAAATCTTCAGATTCCAGGTGCATTTTGAGAAAGAAATCCTCACCACCTAGAATACATGAACCACTCTAAAACAGTCTAATCAGTACTACTCAATGTACTTGTATTGTAAAACATGTTGCAGGAGTTCTTCCATCAAAAGCACACAATTAAGCAAGCGCGTCGCTTTTTGTACACAAATAAATCTGAAAGTTAGTAAGTGTAAGACCCAGGTTCATCCAGTAGCTATCAGTCGAGGTATAACCACAAGCAACTACCAGGCACCATGACGCTTGAGGTTTATTTCTACCCTAAGAATCCTCGCACCCTCCAATGGAAGGGTTTGAACCTGCATAGCAGGGGTCCCGGTCCTCAAAATAGCCACTTTTGAGGGGTCAAAAATTCAGGATTCTTATAGGGTACTTACCTGGAGGAAACAACTTGGTATGAAACTTCAATCTAAAAATATCATTCCTCAAAAGGATATCATCTTGACTCCATATATATGAGCAAATGATGGCCAATGACGAGCTAATTCCGAAACCTATCAGGGCATTTTGGGGGTGGGGTTCCCTTACTCAAGCACTTCGGGTGACGAACCAGCAGTTAGGTTGCTACAATTTGCCCAACTTCTATATTTCTTCGTGGTTGGGTGCGTGTTACAAAGTGGTGCCCCAATGTGCCCCAGTCATAACTCCAATTTAGCTTCGGGACTATAACCCCAGTTACCATTTTTATTATCAGCCATTTTTATAGGGGCTACCCATGTCCCTCCATTTTTTTTCGATCGTAGGGACCTACCTGTTGTACAGGACATGGTGATAAGATCCTCACCACTAAGGCCCAACAGTGTCCCAATGGTATTCAGGGATTTTGCCAGGCTACATGTTGCTGTCCAAAACCTGCAAATCGCAAGCTTCGTTGTGGAACAAAAACTCGAGTCATCGGAGTTACATGTATATACCCAGGCGGGGACTTCCCTAAGGGTTGAAGTTTCGAAAGGGTTTTCCGATGCTTTTAAGGTATTACACCCTAAAATTTCGACATGAACCTGGGATGATGTGAAAGCCTCACACAGGATGCTGGCCCGTCACCACCATGACATTCCTCTTTTGGGCGACCAAACTGAGCTAAACCTTCAATGCTGCCACTGTTTTCCAGGGGAGCATTAGCCAACATGAAGTCTACCCTCCATGAATGTTTGGAATGAGTTTCTTCATATGATCAATATATGATCAAATAGGTACACCGTACACCCCCAAAAACGAACGAACGACCCCCTCAATAGGAAATACATCTTCCGACCATTGATTTTCGGGGGACATGTTTTTTTGCGGGGAGTATTGTTATAGGTATTGTTGCTGTGCATATTGCGTAATTGTTGGAAGTAATTTTATAACAAGCAATCAAATTGCAAGACGACCGATCCACCCTTCGAATCAAGGGCATATCCAAGCACAAATGAAAGGCCTTATAAAATTAATGATAGGCCAGTGAAATGTCGTCATTGACCGGTCATTTTCGGCCAAACCAAGCTCTAAATCCGAACTTTCATTTCAGGAAAAACATGCGGAAGGTTTGCCTGTCAGAAAAGTAGAAGCTTCCCCTATATCATGATCAGCACCATCACCAATAAGCGGGATAAAAATTACAAACAACTCCCTCCCCTCCCTCCCAACAAAAATTCAAATCCCCATACACTCCCCAAAACTAACATTGACATAGCCCCTGCAACTGGATGATTGGAAGACTTCTTTTTGAGGTGGTAACTTTTTCAGGGGTAAACTCGCTGTTCAGCGGAAAGCCTTGGTGTTCTTAGCCAACTGTGCGAGATCGCGCTTGCCGAAAGGAAGTTCGGTTTGTAAGCCCACAATGTAAGGGAGTTCTTGTCCCAAATTGGCACTCAACTCAATCACCTTCATATAGAACATGTTGTTAAACCTTAGCCAAAAACAAAGAGAAACAACGCGCAGTAAACAACTGCTGTTGAAGCAAAAGGAAGCAACAAATACATTGAGGTTGTTTTTGTGTAATTGAAAGGTTGATTGCCTACGTTTGTTAACAATAAAATCAAAATATTTAGACATTTCGACTAGTTAGACTGTAATATTTTGTCACCACTATCATAAAGGGCATGCCTCAATGCTACCATACGTACATTTTAGCTTCAAGTTCGATACCTCAAAAATGGCCATGTTGATGATCCCTGCTATACATTCTTGATATTCCAGGTCTATCAGGTATACATGTGCTTTGTGCCCAGGCAGCTGGAGGGTGTGCCTTTCTTGGCATGACCCTGACCCATAAAGTCATGATACTCTCGATATTCCAAGGGTGTTTTCGGGAGTTTATTGTAACCATCATGAATTCCTATTACTGCTTTTGAATTCACATGGATTTCTCTAACGTTTTTTCTTAAGTTAATTTCGGAATAAACTCCAGGTGTGTCTAAGTGGGTCATGGCAGCAGATTTGGAGCATTCACGTTTTCCATGTGATGTTTTGATTGAAAAGGTGAATGCTCCAAAGCTGTTGGTCGCAAACCAAGATCACGTAGTCAAAGAGGACCAAAATAAACAAGAGCAAACAACACACTGATATAGAAGCCGCTTCAGTCAGACCAGTATAACAGGCAACACTTAAAAGGAAAGCTGCTGAGAAAAGTCATGATCAACTCATTTTACTTCTTAGCACGTCGCACCTTGACATGGCGAAAGACACACTGTCTGTTCTTGTTCAACTATTAAATGATTCAGGCGTTGGTGGAACTAGGTCATATACGTCATGTCCGTTTGAATCGAGTACCAAAATAAATTTATACGAAATGCAGGTATGGAAAATGATATTCTTTTTCATCCTGGATGATTTTCATTGATTTTCAGTTTCCAGGTTGTTAGTTTTCTGGGGAGTAATTGTGATGCTAGCCGTTTGAATGATGGTGATGGTGATTTGGTGCTGATGGATGATGATGGATGATGATGCTGACACATTCTCATCTTGAAGGCAAATATCAATATATCCAAATACATATATATATATATACACAAATTATTTAGGAATCAATATCAACATGAAGGCAACAGCAAAGAAGCAACCTTCATTAATTTAGTAATTTGACTATGAACTTGAGGGTCATGAAGGATCCAAAACCTAAACTTGAGGTCTAGGTTAACCCCTTCTACGTGTCACAAAATGCCGTTGGGGCCTCACGTCAGTTTTTTGGCAAGGAACAAACTACCATCTTTGCGAGCGTTCAACTGATAGCAAAAGAGCCTGACAAAATCTGACGAAAGTGAAGACATGGTTGGGACAAAACCAACCGGGTAAAACATGGGTTCCACACCTTCTTGAGGAAGGAGGCTAGATGGGAAGTTAAGCGAGAATAAAAGCCACCTCTTGCAAAATACTTGCTGATCGAGGTGTTTCAAATATTTGATTTCCAGGGGGTCCAAGCACTGCGTAGAACAAGGAAGCCCTCACAGAGAAAATCAAACATGTCGCGTATCCCAAATCATCTGCGTGTCTGCAATATGCGCATAATATGCGCAGTATCTAATTTATATATAAATCTAAAAATATTATATGTGAGTGCAACTGTACCCGGTCGAGGATTTATTGGGCAAGATGGGGCAATGAGTTCACGTGTTTCTTTTTCAAAGGGTCATCCTCGGACCAAGCACTAGTCAGGAATTACTATCACTGCTGAGCAAGAGACAATCAAAAACAGTTTTTTTGACTCGGAGTGTTATAGAGATAACGTTCTGCTGGCTGTAAGAAATCTTTGGTTCAGAAGCGTCAGGTTTCTCCACCCAACGCCACGGGAGGATCAGCAACAAAAAGTTTGGGGAAGCCACTTTCAACTTCAAAAACTCCCAATCCTATTCTGAAATGGAACATTGGATAATGCTGGGGGACTATACCCTAAATCTTTACGTTAGTGTTAGGGGGAAAAACACATGGCATAGGCCTGGGTTTGAATATTTGGGGGGGCCAACTTTTAGGGAGAACGTACGACTGGATTTCGCGACCGTTTTTTTCCCCTGTGCGCATAAGTACTGTTGATGGTTCAGATATCCAGCGAGCTAACCAGTTGAGGTTGCTAGGTTACCACATTATTTACAAGGTTTTATACAGCCCAGCTGTTGATCGCCAGAATTTTTCCATCAAGAGTAGGGTCTCTCAAGGTACACCAGTAACCTTAAAATGTCTCCATCGCTTTAGAAGCCAGGTTTCATTGATCAATGATGAGGAATTGGAGTATCCCTTACTATATCTTCACAAGTCCCTATGTTTTACATATTTGAGGGCTGGCTCTACCAGTATTATCCTGAGGCACTCAAATATCCTGAACACAAAGTATTCCAATTCACATGGAAGACCCATCTACTCATCCTGAATAATCCCCCAAAGGCAGGCTATTTCCTGGCCTTGGGAAGGCTGGGCCCCTGAAATTTCCAGGGAACTTTCATGTTGGATCTGCGTTTTTTTGCCGTGTTTTTTTATGTGAGGAGCTTTATCCAATCCTCGCCAGTACAAATGGATTGATTTTTGTAGGAAACAAACGCACACCTTTTAGCAATCCTTTTATTGACGGAGTGAAACATCCGTCAAGAAAATGTTTGTTCAGGTTAAGGTTGTTCATGATGCGTTTCTTCGCGAAGGCACTCGTCCGCTGCGCGGCCCATAGGCATCCAATCTTCTCGCTCACTTTCCTAGCTTTGTTTCACGAAAATGGCTGACAGGACTGGGTCAGGAAGAAATTTTGAGTGACTTGTGTTGCTGAAATCAAATCATATTCTGAGTCTCAAAAAATGCAATGTATTGATTATTGTATATGCCAAATCTTCTTTATCACTTGTATCTGTGTAGGGAAACAGTAATTTATAGCTCTGGACCTATGGCTCCATATATAGCAAGTGAGGCAAAAAAACATCTCCCTCTGGTTGGATCAAATGACACATCCACAAAAAAAACACATCTACCCGAAAAATAAAAAACACAGCAACTGAAACACCGGGGGTTGGAAAATGAAATGTCCCTTTAAAAGCAAGGTCTCCTGGTAGATGCTATGTGAAATTTCAGGCAGGGCAGTAGCAAGTTCAATGTTCAAACACTTTTTCTTGATCTTTTTATTCAGTTCACTGATATTCCAATGCCTTGGTGGTGATCTTTAGGAGATCGATTCATGACATGTATATACTTCAAATTGACCAAAACAAAAAAAACAGCGGATATTTTTAAGGTTAACAAGTTGGGATGAAATCCCACTAAACCAACCCTTTCGGGTGAAGGCAATGCCATTTAGATTTATATAGGGAAAACTAGTGCTTGTGGCAATAGACCATCAATCTATGGTCTTACCATGTCTTACCTATACACTTGGCTATAGTTTGTATGGGTTTTAAACCTATATAAATACGCCAGCCACCCCCGTTTTTGCCCGGGAATAACGCACCCAACCGGTTGCGGTCATGCCACCACCGGCTGCTTTCAGGCCCAACCCCCACTCAATGCCACCCGCCGCAAGAAATAAGGCCTCATTACATTAAATCTTATTAAGGGGGTATAACCGCCATGATCGCGAAAAAAAGTACCCAAAACCAAGGCGGAAGGGGGTGGCATTGGAGGGGTTAGGAGCCTGAAAATTCCCATGATTTTTGGGAAACCGAAGCTTCTGGAATTCGGAATTGCTTTCCGTACTGCACTGCCTCGCAGAAGTCTTTTGCATGTCGACGCATCACCCAATCGATCTTGTCTTTTGGAACCTCGCGACCAAACACGGTGGAGACGATCTTCGACATGGGACAACGCCATTTTGGGGTGCGTCATGGATGAGGGATGATGAGGGTGTGACCCCCAGGGTGGCAATTCGTGGCCCCTTTTTCAGGCTTAGCTCAAGATGTCACGACGAATCCGCATCCTCGGGCACCCGCGGGCTTTCATCAACCCCTATGGTACAAATGGATGTCAGAAAGCCCGCGTTACTACCCTTATTTGAACGTAATGGGAAAAACACGCACACACATCACTGGACTTCGGAGGAAGTGTGTTTTCTACGTACCCTAAAGAAAAGGCATGCTGCGAAATTCTGCCAAAACATGTCAAAAACACAACGCCATGTTTCAGAATTCTGAAAGAACAAAATATAGATGTTGATTCCTCAAGAAACATGGCACTATGGGGGGAGGGGAATGAAATGGAATGAATCTTGAAAACCACTCAAAAAATTCGGATGTTCATCGGTTCTTGTCATGAACCTGCATGTTTTACCAAGAAAACCTTGGAGGTTTCCCTTCAGTTCCCCTAAAATCAGCGTTTTTCATTGCCCTGCGCCTGGGTAACTCCGCCCAAGAATATATTTATGTCAAAACATACACTGGCCGTTGAAGGATGTCCCTGGTGTGTTCTCAAGTGTGTCAGTTGGGGCCCGTTCAAGTCACTTTGTTTCCTAGTTAAACTTAGCCACTGTTCAGTTGTTTTTTGCTGGAAGGGGAGTCCCAACTCTTTATGTAAACATATCCCAGAAGATCTGGGAGTAACCGCGTAAACTGGCTAGAGTTGAATTGTTTCTTCAATGTTGCAACAAGTCCCAAATCTTCGACGTCCCCATCAAGTTTGCTTCAAATTCTGTTAAACTTGGCAAAATATTGCCACACTAGTTACATTTGATTAAGATTTGTTTTAAATCAAAAACTATTTCCTAAATGGTGGTGAAACATGGAAATGAATCCCATGGTATTAGAATCCATCAAAAATCACAAAAAAAAAAACAAACAAAAAACGAATGTTTCGCACAAAATGTTTGCTCCACCAACCAGTCTTTGTCTTCATTGTTCTTCTTAAACACCAAACTGATAAGCCCTGAAAATTACCAACTGAGGGATGGGAAATGAGACAGCATAGCTTAAACGCTGAATCAGTTCCCAAGTAAACTAATAATCAAGTTTGCATCTATCTGCAATTGTAAATGCACAGTAAATATTAAAAAAACAAAAATTATGTATGCCATCACCAGTGATCCCATCATTGCTACAATATCATTTCTGTTCTTATCCGTCAAAATCTGGTGCGGTCAAGAAACGGGATCAACCAAGAACCGACAATTTCTGCCAACAATCTCATCCATGCTGTAGCCACCTCAACATGGCACTAACAGGCACCACGTCACTCAAGGAGTCAAGTTTTGTTGTGCTTCATTTTCGATGTTTTTTGTTGTTGGGGGGGAAAGACAATAAACACCATCTTGGGACTCTTGTTTGGCAAACATGTTATTTTCTTTTCCTGGTTTTGTTTCTTGGTTCCTAACTTTTGATTTTTTTGGGGGGTGTTTTTTTTGTTTGTTTTTTTGTTTCCTGACTTCGGGGAAGAAAACAAATCATGGCATCTTGACCCCCCCCACAAAAAAGGTGGAACAACCTGTTCTTGTGAACACGTAGTGTTATTGAGCATCCCCAAATTTGGAGATGGCCCAGCTTAGCTGATTCTTCATTTAACATGCCTTCTGTTTGGTACAATGACGGTATTCCAATTCCAGGACACTTTAAGGAGATGTGTAAAGAGAGGATTGGGAAAAAAAAAGACATGTCTTCCTCATGATCATACAGCATCACTTAAGATTAATGAAAAAAAATCATCTGGTAAACTTTGAACACCCTGTTGTGTCCCACGGAAACAATTGATGTTGAAACACAAACCTTTCAATTCTTTGTGGCCTTTTTGACATGGTGAAAAAGTGGCCGTTTAGTGAAAGGTTGTTGGTGACCTCCAACGATCATGGGAATCTAGGCTACCCCGACCCCCATTCCCCAACCCTCCTCAGTTGGGGGATCACAACTCCTTACAAGGTGGGTCTGGGCCCCCAGTTACCACAATTTTCTACGGCCATTTATGAGGGTTGCCCTCCAGGGAACTAACATATCCATCAAAAATGGCATTTTGAAGATGATTTTCCTTTTCCCAAGGTGGGATATGTTAGTTCCCTGGAGGGTATATCTAACTCCATTTACAACGATCGTAGGGGCCGGCCCACCGATCGTACAGTTTCGACCGCGGGATCGGATATCCGAGGAGCATAAAGTGCCAAAGCCCGAAGAACATCCAATCAAAGGACATCCAGAAATTCGAGGATCTGCGATGGTAAACGAGAAGGTCATGCCGCACAAGGCTTCCCCTGGCGCCATTTTGTGCAGAGAACCACTTGTTTTTCAAAGTGGTTAAAGATAGAAATGAACCCTTCATCTTAGGGCTTGCAAAAAAACCCTTGGCATCCTCCGAAACGCATAGTATTTAAAAGCTTCCATGAAACCATCCTCAGTTTCGGTGATTGGATCTCTATGAGGCAGTTCAGAAATCTTTCGAAATCAGCGGAGCAGTTGTTGAGAATTCTCCGGGAAAGTCGACTCTTTTCTTTATGCCAAGTGGGGCCCTTGAGTTTCATGCCAAAAATATGGGCGGGGAACCGATGCGAAATGCACGAATCTGACATCTGAACATGTCTGCCGGGCGCATGTTGATGCTCAATGCATGGCATGCCCCAGACCCCCCCGAGTATCCAAAAATATCAAAAGTTGGTAGGATAAGGGTGTACCATAAACACCAACATTTGTTGGCAACACACTGCCAAGAAGTGCTATGTAGTTCGTAGAGGCATGTCCGGGATCCAGGCTTGTTGATGTCGGGGGGTTCAAGTTTTGATACTTCAATCAAAGAAAACTATTGGTCAGTTGGAAACACAACAACATCTTGTTTAGCAACATCTATAAACTCATCTCAAAAATCTTTGTGCCATTTCATGATGCACACTCTTTGATCATAGGACTGGCCAACTCCAATCTTTCCTACAACAAAGAGGTGACATCTCTCATCCCCAAGATTACTTGGGTTGTTCCCCATGTGTTTTTGGTGGCAATTATGAAGGTTGAATTTGGGATCCCCAAATCGAAAAATCCAACATTCCTGGTGATGACGGGGGAGGGGGGACAACCCAAGGTACCTGCGTGTCCTTGTTTTGTTGGTTGAACCCTTCCACAAATCCAGCCCTTTCAAATCAAGGGATTGATACAGAAGGGTCATTTGAGCTCCAGGTTGGCATACTTAGAAAAGAAAAACACATGCCGAGTTAGGTGGTTTATCTTGAGTACCACCTGTTTCATAGTTGGATGTACCCCAATCCCAACGTGGGCCCGCTATGGTAAAATCCCTATATAAGCCCTATATCACGTAATTATGGAATGGGTGAAATAATTCGCAAGGATCCCATCTGAGAACACCAGCTAAATACCATGGGGCCCACCCTGTTAGGGCTACACCCGTCCTTGTCCCTTGAATATTCTAGTTGGTTGTTGAACCAACCCATCAAAATTTGAAAAATATGCTCGTCAAAATGGGTTCATCTTCCCCAAATAGGGATGAAAATAAAAAATATTTGAAACCCCCAACTGGATCCGTTTTCCGAATGACATTTCTGTGAACCTTTCAGCCGCGCCTGCTTTGTTGAAGACTGCATCCACGGCAATTTGCAACTCGTCAGCCTTCTTCTTAGTCCAAAATCCTTGGCATTTTTTGGGGCAAAAAGTGGTATGAACATGTCCCATATGCTCCATGTATGGTATATTTACCTACATTTGGTTGTTTTTTCATGGTAAATGTAGGTAAATATTCCATACATGGAGCATATGGCTGTCATGAAGAGAAATCTCAGGAAGTTTTGTTGACGGATTCATTCAGGCATATACAGTATAGTATAAAAGGTTCATAGATTTTTTGAATCACGGCGAGGTTTTTTTGAAAGCTCCAGGAATCTCTTCATCCAGAAAGGTGGAATTTACCTTCAGTAGATCGGTCAAGGTGCAGTCGAAGCTGTAATTTCAAAGTCGTCATTTCACGGGCAAACATCGTTAAATTACATACTCAAGTGCTATCTGTAAGAAGACTTTCTTTGATCAAATTTACCAATCATTCTACTAATGACTGTCTATATATTCACCTGCTGAGTTGATAGTAGAACTATCTTTTGGAACTTATCTTGCTTGAATTCATTGCTCAGTTGAAGGAAGGGACCAACTACCTTCCCTGAAACTAACAGCAAACGCCCCTGAAAATGGATGGTTGGATGGTTGGAAGATGATTGTTTCCTTTTGGGATGGCCCATTTTCAGGGACGAGCTGTTAGTTTTGGAGAGGGTATCCAGAGTGGCATCAAACCTGCAGGTACTTTTTTGGCCAAGTTTGCCTGCGGAATCACCATTTTTTTTGATGCTGATAATGTGGAAAACTCCACCATTGCAACAAACAAAAACATAGGAACAACCTCACAACCACCTGAACACAAAACTCAACAGAAACCATAGAAATGTAATTACTGTGTTTTTTGAAGCGAAATGATGAAATGTTTAACCTCCTGGAAACTAATATGTCTCCTCTCCCAACAAAAATGAGTTGGTCCTTTTCCAAACGTTTTGTTTCTTTGTTGTCTCCGTTCCCTGGAGGGCTTTCCACTCCCGAAAAATGAACTGTTGGAAGCTGAAACATGACCCATTGAAAAGGAACATCATCTTCCATCCACCTTCATTCTCGGGTTCAAAATTTCAACATGTGCATAAAGCCCTACTATTGGCTTGATGACCATCCCGTGTTATATGGCTATTAATGGGAGTTTTGACCCCAGCACATGTGAATTTTTCAGGGGGTGAAATCCCATCAAGGTCCCTGAAAGTCAAAGACATCAAAGACCTTTAAAAAAATAGTCCCCTGGCATTAAGTTAATTAAGAATCCCTACTAAAATAATGGGTTTTTCCAAAAAACTATTTACTTCATAGTCTTTGGACCTCCAGGCAGGTTGCAAGGCAAGTTTCCACTACTATGCGGGTCCTCACTTTGTGCGATTTGCTGCACTCCCTCCGCGCGACTCTGTCGGCAGCCCATTGTGGCCACCTTAACCTCGGCCAAAGGCTTGGTCATAGATTTACCCTCCAAAAGTTGAAACATGTGGGGTACCCTTGGGGAAGTAACCCCCTAGATTTGTACAACCATGTACCTACTATATATACCTACTATATTACGGGTTTTTTTAAGGACATATGGGGGAAGGTTACAACCCTGAAGATTAACATGGAACCCCTTGTGATGGTTTTTCCTCGTATTGCAACCCCTTCACCTGGCCGAAAAGCTTCCAAGACATAGTTACTGTAGAAGGAATCCATCCCAACCGCGCTGATATTATTTTGAAGATTCACCCCTGAAGATGAACATTGTGAAACATAATCATGGATGTTTGGTTCAGATCATTTTCCTTTCGAAATGGGTGATTTGTAGGTTCCATCTTAATCTTCCAGGGTGTAAGCCGAAAATGGGAGCCCCTGGAATAGGAGATTCCGGCTTTGTATACTGTAACCATCATTAATTTAGGTTCCATGGTCAAATTGGGGAGGGTAAACCAGTTTTTTTTCATCACCCAATCCCAAATGCACCGAATGTATGGAATATTTAGCCAACATTTCCCATAAATTTAAGCCAAATGCAAATAGATATTCCATTCATTCGGCGCATCTGGGAAATTTGTTGCTTGTATATATACCACGTGAATGCATACCAACGTTGAAAATATATAGAGTATATGATGATCTCATTGAACTCATTAGATACCAATATATTTACCGCAGCACCTGTTACTTAAAAACAAGTTAATCCGCCGACCCGAGTCGGCGTGACTGGTAAATATCTTATGCAGAATCCAAACGGTGTCGATCGATCCTAATCCTAGCCCAAAATCCAAAATCCAAAATNTGGTACTTGGGATGAGTTCGTCATATCTGGGATGACATTCTCAAACCCCAAGAAATGGTTAATTGATGAAGTTTCACTACTTTACATTTCAACCAAAAGGCCACTTGTTGGTTCAATGAAGGCATCGTTGATGTAAAAATCTCAAGGAGATGCAAGGAGTATTGCTGATGGTTGAAATGCCCGATGATCCTGATGTGGGTGAAGTTTATCCTATAGGGATCTCCCACTAGATGGAGATTTGTTTTCCCTTTTTTGTGGGGCATCAAAATTAAGAAACCACTTGAGGATGTTCCTCGTTTTCTTGTACCTCGGATATACAAGCAAAAAACAAGCTTCACTAAATACACTGGAAGTCTGGAGCATCAATCATGGGAATCCAACAGTCACACATCCAATATTTTCCATTTTTTTGTTCACCTCCTCAAAGCGCAGCATAAGGACAGAAATCGCAATACACCCCTTGAACACTAACATTTGGAACCCAAAAATTGGTGAATGTGTACTGTACATGTATCAAATGTTTTCTCCATAGTCCAAGGTGATAATTTTCAGGCCGAATCTCTCAATCGAAATATCATATATGCAAACGATGACAATTACATGTACCATTGCATCATGTTTAAGATCACATATTTTATTTGACATACTGTATTAGTAAGTTCTGTACTGTAGCTTTCATCATGATACATGCGCAGGTTACGCACTTATACATCTTCATGTATCTTCTTCACATCTCCCAACATCTTTTTTTTTTGAAACCCCTACATTCCCACATTTCCTTAAACCTACAAGGTGGGCCCCTGCCAGGTCAAAATGGAGGCATTTAAACCCCTATAAATGGCCTTTATAAAATGGGTAACTGGGGTACTGGGGTTATAAACCCTATAAATGGAGTTAAAATCTTACTTGTAACTAGTGACGGGGCCCACCTTGTACCGGCTTGTTTCTGTCAACACATCCGTTTCTATGTTTCTATGGCCCTCCCAGTTTCGTCTCAAAGCCCAGCAACGACGAGGGCTCTTCGCGGGGAGGGTTCCGAGATAAGGATTCGGACTTCAAAAAATGATTCGAACGGGGCCCGTGAACTTGGAACGATCGGCCTCGAGCCACAAATCCACCTGCGGATAGCCACCTCTGCGAGGTGTGTGTTTTTTAAACCTAAGAATCTTTGGACCTTCTTTTAAAGGGTGGTTTAACTTTGGATAGCGGAGTTCTGCTATGGGATCTCCATACTTTT
Organism: Breviolum minutum Mf 1.05b.01; assembly: GCA_000507305.1. NCBI lineage: Eukaryota > Dinophyceae > Suessiales > Symbiodiniaceae > Breviolum > Breviolum minutum. The sequence continues at coordinate 6,169 of DF244680.1, read as the reverse complement.
GGAATCCCTCGATTCTTAGGCAAACTCAACGGACTCCCTGGAATAACAATCTGCCAGTTGGTTTTATTGTGATTTTTTGGATGGAGAAATCAAATATTTCATTTTTTGCCGGGGCATCCGAAACATACAATTATATCAATTGTAAATGACTGAATAATATAGACACAAAGACAGGTTTGGGGATGATTGTCTTCTAAACCACTTGTTAAGGTCAGGTGAGATCTAAACCATATGATGAATCCACGGTGAACATGCCATGAACATGGCCTACCTACATATGGGAATAGCAATTCTTCATCTCCCAAGCATCTCCTATTTGTAGAAGCATATGTCTATAGTTGAAAACGGAGTTTTCCTATTGTGCCATTTGTCGGTTGCAGTTCCCTGGTGGCTTAGGATCGATTGACAACACAAGCTGCGAAAGGTACTCCTGAAAGAGCTGAACTCATTGACGTTTGGATGAATGTACCACCCCCGAAAACTAACATGACAATGGAAAATCCCAATAGATTCAATAGGAAACACATCTTCCAATGGTTGATGTTCCATTGTCATGAAATACTCCCCCAAAAACTAACATATCCCCTGAAAAATGATGGTCGGAAAACATTTTTTCTTCTGAAATGGTCCCTTTTCAGGGCACATGTTAATTTTCATGGGTGTAGTAGTTAAGAAGGTGACGCACCTCATCTTCAACCATCTATCCTTTGCAGCTGAGGGCCACGTTGCTAGTGTTCTTGTTGGACAGCAGCTGGAAGGTGTGTGAGAGGGGGGCTACTTACATAGATTATTGGTGTATAAATAAACCTTCATATACACGGCACGTGTGTACATAAAAACATGTATGTGTTTACTTCAGAATACAAATTTCAGTACAATAGAGTATCGTGTGCCCCTTTCCAGTTTAACAGTTCGGAAAACCCGATCATTTGTCGGCAGTGAGCTCAACAGATTCAACGCCGTTCCCCGACGTTTCTTTTCGTCCATGAAAATCGATGGCAAACTGAACGGCGAGGCAACGGCTGGCAGCTTCGTGTTGAAATTTTCGGCACTTTGGCGAAAAACGAGATTGGAGCATCCAATGAGGACTTCATTAAAAAAAACACATGAAAACCCAACACCTTTGTGGCGTTTGTACAAGGTGGGCTCCTAGGAGTCATAAATCGAGTTATAAGCCCTTTTAAACCTTTTAAATGGCCTTAAAAATGGGTAGTAACTGGGGCTATAATCCCCATACATGGAGCTATAACATGTTATAAGTTATAACCTTAAACTGGTGACGTGGCCCACCTGAACGTGGCCTTGGTAGTGATGTTTGTCTAGCTTCCCTCCGAGTTTGGGGTAAGGGTAGAACTTGGGCTGGGATGCTCCTCCTCCGCAAGTAAAGGTTTACCTCCGGATCTTCTGGTCGTCCAAAACATGTCATGGTTCTTGGGGAAACTCCCTTAAGGCGAACCCCAAACATTGGGGCAATTTTATTTGTATATCAATGCGGCTTCCTCCTTTTCCCATCAAGGGTGGTAGTTTCAGGTGAGCCAGCCGTACGTTTTCACCCTTGGAATTTCCGCGATCAAGTTGGCTCCATTCATCCCAAATCGAGTTCTCGTCGATCCGTTGGGGTCAAGTCATAGGTGGAATCTGCCTCCCTTTCCTCAGGAATTTCGAAACATGGGAGGCGAAATGTTCAGATTATCCTTCTCCTTATCGTCAACATAAACCCAGATGCTCCATGTATGGTATATTTACCTACATTTGGTTTATTTTTATGGTAAATGTAGGTAAATAATTATGTCATACATGGATCCTATGAGAAACATCAACATAAAGGTACCACCCAACAAGGATGTTTGAATGCAACCTAACCAAGAATGGGTTGTGCCTATTGTTTGTTCATCATCATCGTCATCATCATCATCATCATCATCATCATCATCATCATCATCATCATCATGACCGCACGAGAAGCATCAAGTCAAGTGTCGCTATCAACCTCTAAGAATGATTATTGCTTCTGACTACAGTACCTGTTTTGCTCAGAAAGGCCTTCTTAAACTCTAGGGGAAACGTAGGATTTTGGGGGTTGGTTGACCAGCCGACAGATCATTTGCAATGTGTCGCAGTACTTTGTCCATTATGAAAAAAAACCTAGAAATTAAATGCTATTGGGAAGGTATCCTGTAGCATTTTTGGTTGGAAAACATTGTCCTTTCCTGACCCCATTTGACTTGATGATACTTTGAAGTAGGTGCATCCTTATCCCCCAAGCTAAGAATAGTCGATATATAGATCCGACATGTTTTGTCTGAACTAACATCATGGCCTGGAAATAATCCCAACATATGACCCACAAATTTACAGTAGTTGGATATTGAAACATAACACCAACATATTAATACAGAGTAATTACACCCCTACTATACTACATGCAGTATAATATCCTTTACATGGAACATAAGATTCAAAACTATAGAACCATAAATGATATTATATTTAGACAATTGTTGGTACTATCTGAAAAGCATTTTATGTCTCTACATGCCCTCTTTCCCCCCTCCACCCCTCCCCCAAAAAAACAATTTTACTCTCATCTTCCCAATTTCCCTGAATCCTCGGTTTTTGTTGAACCAAAAAAACTAACTTGACGCTTACAAAGTGTGCCCCTACCAGTTGTAAATTCACTTATGACCCGTATAAGTGGCCTGTATAAAGGGTGGTTTTCCTGGGGTGAAATTTCACCGCGAACTAAATGGAGTTATTTCACCTTACATAGATCATTGGTTATAAAATTTATAAAAGGATTTATAACCCCTGTATAAATGGGTAACTGGAGTTATAACGGTTATAACCCCTATAAATGCGGTTATTTCACCTTACTTATAACTGGTAACATCGCCCACCGCTCCGTCAGCTTCCTCAACGGACCCAAGCTTCCGCATCGAAAAGGACCGATCCGAAAGCCACGGCTTCCAAAATCAAACGACGTAAGTTGTCGTAGCTAATGCTCATAGACTCCACAGCTCCCCTGTGACGGATCCCCCCCGAAAACTCACATGTCACCCCTAAAAAAGGGCCACTTTCAAAAAGGAAAGTTACATATATAATTAGTGCTCTAACTACTAGTTTTTTTAAGGGACATGTGTTAGTTTTTCAGGGGAGTTGGGAGTGAATTTGTTGTTCTATTCCAGTGGTGGGTCTTGTTGTCGTTGTTGTAGTGGGCCTTGTTTCCTTCTCATGGTGGACTTAGAGGAAGGTCTTTTTTGTGAAAATATGTATCCCCTAAACCCAGGAACTATACCCAAATGTAGGGAACAAAACTACACAATATATATATATATGTGTAGTATGTGTACATATACGTATATTCATTTTTGTTCGAGATTGCCTTGGGTTAAAAAGAGTGCCATGGCCATTTGTCACACAAGTGTTGGCGACCACCGTAAAATGCGACTGTGATACCCTGGATTGTGGGAAGTTTTTTCTGGAGACATCCCTAAGGACGGCTCACTCGGAAGGGTACCCTGCATCAATGATAGTAGGCCTAAAAATATGGCTGAAAAAAGGGACTTGACCCCATCAATGCTTGTGCGGTTGGCAGGAAAAGAAGTAGCACAATGGAAATATACTCGCTTTTTGCTGGCACCAAGAGAATGATTCCTTTGCAAGCGAACAGGCGTTTTGTCTCTTCTTTGAAGTCGCCTACAAAAAACTAGCAACAAAATCAAAACATAAAACATGAACAGCAAAGATCCGTAGTTTGTTAAATTTTCTGTCCTTTTTACAAGGGCATATATGATCAGATTCCCATGTTTCAATCTTGCCATACACCGGGCTACAACTGAGTGGCCCCAACGAGAGAAGACCTTTCTCTAACAATTCAGTGGCCTCCTCATCAGTCTCGGCACCCTGCCGTTCGCTGGGGTTGCTACCCTCCAGGGAATGGATACATATCCCACCTGGGGAAAAGGGAAATCATCTTCAAATATGCCATTTTTTGGGGGATATGGTAGTTCCCTGGAGGGTATCTATTCTTTGCTCAGACATCATACTACAGTACTTTCTCTAGTCACCTGCAAATTCAATTTTTGGATGCTAGGAGCATTGAAAGGAGCTAGAATTACATATCACACACACACACACGCAAAACCACGCAAACACACAAATTTTAGCATCATCTAGTTTAATGATCTATGTCTTCCAGAATTCTCAACAAAAATCATCATGAACATCCTTCTTCCAAATCTTGCCCCATTAAGGGTTGACCATCCCCCTCACTTTGTAGAGGCTGATAACATTGGTACAAAGGGGGCCCCTAAGATCGTTATAAATGGAGTTATGGGGCCCTACAAATGGCCGAAAATGAGTGGGTTTTCCTGGGGTTATTTCACCCCAAACTAAACAGAGTTACTTCACATGGACTTATAACTGCTGACGTGGCCCACCTGGTGCAAGGCATTGACAAGGGAACCTTCCGAACAAAAAACCAAGGTCTTTGAAGGTCAAGTTCAAGTTAGGTTCCCGTCCCCTTGGCGCCTCGATAGCCTTCAGCAATTTACTCTTCCTCAAGGCGGTTTGGAACTGATCAAGGGATATCTTCAGCTACATTTACCGTAAAATTTCAGGCAAAATGCACTTAATTTTCGAGGGTTGAAGTTGAAGCCCCCAAAATAAACAGGTTCCAGGTAGGGTAGATATTCCATACATTCGTCGCATCTGGAAATCCCACGGACCTCTGAGAGATCTGTTTTTTGTTTGGAACGGTTCACCTTCAGTGAAATTGTTAATTGGTGCTTTGGATTGGTGCTTTGGGATTCCAGGGGCACCCTTAAGTAACAATCCCTTTCAGAAGGGGATCCCAAATATCCAAAGCACATAACAAAAAAAAACGAAAAATAACACACATACACACACCGGTAATTAATTTGTATTATATGATGGGTGTTTGTCTTTTTTCCCACCTTGGACCTCTATTTCAACTCTAATATTTAGCTAATCATCCCTTTTTCGTTGAGGACGTGATCCTGGTGAGGTCCAAAATCCCCGCCACTCAGCATTGACGTGTAAAAACACGTGGATGCAAAGATTTCTTTCAAAGTCACACGGGTCAAACGGAAAGACCATCAACAAAAACATACATAATCCTTTTTGACCTTCCCTTGAATTGAAGTCATATCAAGCATCTGAACCCTACCAAGTTCCACATTTGACTAGTGACTAGAAGCTACAGCTATCAGCTATATGCGCATAGATGATGAAACGCGTTCCACCTCATCCATCCGAGCATCAAAATGCGCAAATTGCCGAAAAGTGCCTCAGGAATTTCATAAGGTGTGCAGACTTATATGGAAGTACAACAGTGCCAAAGTTGCCGTTGTCATAAATCAGCTGGCGCCATCACCCCGCCCAAAAAAAAACAAACAATTACCCTCCCTGAAACTAACATAGCCCCTGAAAATAGGCCTTCCCAAATGGAAACTCATCTTCCAACCATCCATTTTCAGATGCCATGTTAGTTTCAGGGAGGGTATATACCACCTGAAAAAGTAGATGGCTTAGCCACTCCCATGACTTTGGTAGAAACCATGGCCCTTTACAAATCGCCACCTTCGAGAGTTGCCCCATCTACTTTCAAAACCAGTGGAATTGTTGGGTTCACCCAGCGGTGATGCCTGGGAAGTTTAGCTTATTGAAGGAAAAATTCAGGCAAAAAGCCTATTTGTAGCAAAGATTCTGATTTTTTGACTGCCAAGTTGGGCGTCTCTATTGAATTTTTTCCCCATGTTCAAGTTCTAGCCATTCTATTTGTGGGAGAAGGTAAGTAATAAACAGTAAAAATTGGATCTAAACCCCCCAAACCACCGTACCATTTCTTGGATTTGCTTAAGATGCCTGGAAAAAGCCAAAACAAATTGTGGTTTCATGGTGATTTACTATGGTCCGAAGTAAAAGAAAAAGGTACCTTAAGTGGTTGGTGCTCAACCCCCACCCTGTTGCTCATTTGCCAGTCATGTAGTGGAAACTGGTCATCTGCTGCTCATTTGCTCATCACGATTCACACAGCCCACTGAAACAAATCCAAGATGTTGCAGGGTGGGCCCCTACCAGTTACTGTATAAGTAAGGTCATAACTCCATTTATAGGGGTGAAATAACCCCAGCTACCCATTTAATTT
>DF244679.1:1422-24415 GCA_000507305.1 Breviolum minutum Mf 1.05b.01 | reverse complement strand
ATTAGGAGTTGCCCAAACTCTGTAACAGTAAGTAAACAATCTAATATTCAATTTTAATGAAGGGACCTTTATCAACTATCCACTGCTACAGTGTTTATGCAGGACCCTTTGAGGCTTCTCCCATGTTGAAACCACACTCCCAGCCCATGCTTTGTGGAGCAGGCAGATGCGGAAAAGGTTGTGCCTACGGTCGTCAACTGGGACTGACGACATACTATTGCTTCCGCTATGGTTGCAAGCCATGCCCTAAATGATAGGTGCAGTATGGGAGAAGATGGGATCATGGGATGTAAGGTGTGAACCACCGAGCGCTTTGTTTGAAGCAGCCCTGGCACGATGTGAAAAATGCTACGGAAGAGCATTCAAGCAGATTCTGTGCCACGGCCGCATGTACAGTCAGCTTTAGTCAGCTGGAACCAGCGCGTGTTGAGGTCCTTTCTCACCGCGCACAGAGAACAGATGGCCTGTTGTTCAATGGGCCCTTGACTCAACTTTCAGTTTTGTGTTGCGATTGCAGCATGTTGCCGGTGCGATGTGTAGAGATGCGGCGGCAATAAGTGCTGTGCGACGATTCCTGCTGTTCCACTGAGAACACAGCAAGACGCACCGAGAACAGCCCAGGTGCTGGGTTTTAAAGCGGCAGTTGTTGACTCACCACAGTTGTGTCAGCTACCTCCAAACGCTACTACTCTTGACTCGTGTGCAAAAAGACCTGTTGCGTCACGCGCACGTCTTCTTGTTTTTGGGAAAATTGCACCATGAGTACGTAATGGGAAATTTGAGAACGCAGATAGGAAAACCCTGGAAAACCCTAGATGTCCCATAGTCGACAACCCACGACCACTGCTTGAGTAGTCCTGAAAACTCCAGGCACTGCTTTACACGTTGTGAAAAAACATGTGCTTGTAATCTTCTTAAGTCTCGCAAGTTCTGGAGTACACTTGAGGTCTTTCGGTCGCCTAATTTTCAGTACAGTTGGCCCATTGGACGCTTGGCGTGCATGATTGTGTCAGCTCTTCGCAAAGGAATTGTTCTGCAGCAGGATTGAGACACAGCAAGCCACTGCAAGAGACAAGTTTAAGATCAGGTCTAGGCCTACTTTAACACATCTGACTTCCCGTGCCTACCTACAATTTTTTGGCTCGTTCGTGACACGACCATTGAGGTGGACATTTGCTATCCATTGTGCCGGTGAAAGCAGACGGTGACCTCAAGATTCGAGCTGCCAGATGGCTCAAGACGTTGTTGTTTTTACGTTGGATTTGTTTGGATATTTACAACAAAGATTCATACAGTATGCATACGACAATCATAGTTAACATAACTTTTGACTGATACATTCCTTAACTTTGACACATTCCTTATCATTCCTTACATTTCTGATGTTCTGGTTGCATTGTTCCTGTTTGCCGCAGGTACCGACAGCATCTTCGACAAGGTCATGGATCGAATGGCCAACTCGGCCTGGAACTTGGGGGTGAAAATGTCGTGGTTTACACGTGATTGTTAAACGTGAGACATATGGTGATTCACCTTCGCCTTTTTGTTGGGTTTCTTTTTGAATTAAGTTTGACTGAGAAGGTGGGAGTGATGTAATAGGTACCAAATACCAACGGTTTAACCGTTTTTTAGGTTTGACAGTTATGCCTTTGATGATTCAAAGTTCAAGTTGGGAGGCCCGGTAGATGGTTGCAAGTCTTGTTATGTAATTAGAACACCTTTCATTTTCATGCGACCGTTTTCCTGACAGCTGAGGTTGATTGTCACTTGGCCGCACCTAAAATTGAAGGATCAAAGCCAAACCTCAAACACCTCTTTGAAGGGTTTTCAGTGAGTTGAAAATTGAGAAATCGGCGAAATCGTCCTTGACAGTCTTTGTTTTTTCTTTGCTTTCATTTTCTGTGTATGTGCCGCTTCCACTCGAACAACATGTAGAGACATAGCTGGCATGAGCTCTTATCCTTCCATTCAGCGTTGAGTTGGGTCCAAGATTTATCATGCTCTGTATTATGGCGTCAGGGCTCCGTTTGTTGTGGGGAATCATCAAAAGTCACTGATGAGATATGCGGTTGGGTTCCTCAACTTGATGCTTCATCCAGGTCAGTTTGAGCTTCGCATCAATGGCCTTCCCTTCCGTGCCTTTCGAAAGAAGCCGGCCCGTGTGGTGTGGGGCCCTGATTTGGGCTGCAAAGTCATGGGTAATTTGAATTTAATGCCAAGTTGATCCCCCAAAAGGGACAATCTGACAATCCGGTATGATCCCTTTCAAAAGGGGATCGTGGAGAACCAACTACTAATTTGTCGGAAATCAGCGTTGTTGTATCGATATTCGATGTTGTTGGTATTATGAAAAAAACATGTGAAAAAATAATGTTGCAAGATGTCAAACAATGCAAGCTCTGATGTGTTCATGCAAGTCTATTCATGTGAACAATGATGCATACTTTGATGGCATGCAACATGATGTCGCCCGGTGTGAAGTTGATGGAATGAATGGTAACATAATCCGATTAAAAAGACAGAACATGATGAATTGTATCGTTCTGGACTGAGCTTGCTGCAATGTTGTCTGTACCTGTATGACCAGCTCATTATTTGCACCTCTAGTCTATAGCTCTATTCATATCATCATAATCATAATCATATTACTAGTGTATCATCAATATATCAACATGATGTCCTGTCATGTCGCATCGTATGAAAAAAAAGGATGCACATGTTTTTTTGGTGTATGTTGCGGGTCGTCATACCCTCCTGAAGTTTAACAGTTTGCCCCTGAAAAGTTACCTTCCCAATAGGAAAGGATCGTCTTCCAACCATCATTTTTCAGGGGCGAGCTGTTAAACTCGGTGGTGGTTTCAAACATTTTTATTTTCACCCGGATCCTTGGGGAGATGATCCAATTTGACGAGCATATTTTTCAAATGGGGTTGGTTCAACCACCAACTAGGTTTCGTTGGATTTTCTGTGTTTTTTCTTTCCCATGAACCCCTTGAGGTCCCTGTTCGACCTCCACGTCCAGCAGATCAGCAATCTCAGGTGGACGCTGTTTGAAACCCGACATCCTTGAGGTTGAAACTCGGTGAAACTGCTGGAGTTGTAGATGTCGTTTTTTTTTTTGAATCACATCAACACATATATTAAATCAGGTGATATGAAATTTGATGAAATTAGGTGAAATTAAGTGAACTTTAGTGACCTGAAATTTAATGAAATTTATAAACTTCACACTTTTGTTGATTGACGCTGCACACATGTTCGGCAGAAGGCGCTGTCAGGCATACTGCAGCACACTTCCAAGTTTTCCTAAAACTTTCTGGTAGGATCCGTATATAACTTCCATTTCTAAGAACCCACTGATACCATTGTTCGTGTATGTCATCCAGTGTTCATATGGGTTATTGTCATCTTCCATCGCATAGGTGACGTTTCCGTTCACTCCCAGATGGCAGGTATCCTCTTTTCAACCAGATCGCGAGCTGAGAACTCAGCTCTCAGATAGTCTCGGTGTGATATGGGAAAACCGACGCATTTTGTGACGTTCCTTGAGATTGATCTATTTTGAAGGTGATACAGATATTGTTATTGCTATCTTATTGTTATTTTTTCTATTTCTAATTGAATTGCTGAGGATTACTATATATCTCATATATGTTTGCGTGGCAAAAAAAAGAGTGTGGACTCCAGGTATCTGGACATGCGTGCCAAAGTTGAGGAACTTCAGTGTGGCACCCAAAAAAGACAATTCTTAACAAAAACGAGATTTTCATGAGTAGTGGAGTTGTTTAGTGAAAAGACCCTAGAGTCATATTGGTTGCAAGTTGAAATGATAGGAATATGATTGGATCATGCACACTGCTTCGGAGGGTTGGCTTCCCAAGGAGTCGTCCTCATCGACCACAAGGGATTGAGGTTTCCTTCACAGCTCATGATACTCTTGATGGGCTGAAATCCCCAAAGCCAACCACCTGAGATGTATAACAACTTATTAAAAAACCCTGTAAATAATGGGATAAGGTTACCAACGTCAACTGGTGAGTTTACCGGATTTCTGAACCATCAACAGTATTATGCGTTGGTTTGGTTGAGAGAGAGTCTGAGGTCTGCGTTGGCAAATCTTTAAAAACATGGGGATTTTTGGGTGGTTGCCCCATTGCCAATGCCGCCAATGCCCCGGAGGCGGCTGTCTCCTCCACGGGAAGACGCACATCCCCTTGGGAGGCCTCATAAACATCATGGAACATATTTTTTATTTGAGAGATTTCTACAATAGCTGATTTAAGTACTGACTATGTTCTTTCTACAAGTATTCTACTGAGATTCTACTGTAGAGGCCTTCACAGCCTTATTGTACAGCTCGCTTCCATTTCAATTGCACAGCTGATATAGGCCAAGACACCAGCATCTCACACGCCGGCACCGGAGAAAGCGCCTGCAACAAAAACTGCTCATGGTGATCCATGGAAAGGCCAAGGGTGCATGGGATGCAGTGTATCAGACAGCGGGATCACAAATCTTGGATGGGCTGAAGGTGTCCCCGAAGAGTTCGAACATTTTTGACAGAAGATTCAAGCATACAACAGGACCGAGGCTTACTTTTGCTAATATCCAGATAGGTTTGAATCAAAAAACATCATTTTCCAAAATTTTCGATATGCGAAGTATTGTTTTCCGTGATATTGGGGACCCATCTCCCTTATGTGGCAGTTGAGTTTGAGATGGGTTTTTTCACCGGTCGAAAAGACCTCCAGGCACAAGCAGTCCACCAACGACTTCATTGACCTCTCCGCAACGCACGTGGCTGGCTCAGTTGGGTAACATTCCAAACTGGGGATCTTCCCTGAGAGAGTCTTGACATGTCTTGCCGTTATTGGGCCATCCTCAAAATTGAGTCGTTGCTTCTGAGATCAGGGGATGGTCAAAACTGTCAAAACCATCTTTTCGGACTTTGTGTATGCATCAAGATTCCTTGTGGTGGGAGGATCATCCCCTCATTTCTATGAAAACTTCATAAAACTTCAAGCTCCTCCTGTCCAAATTGGAGGTTTGGAGATGAAGAGATTGGCTTTACCACCGGTGCTGGGAAGTATGCTGGTGGTGCTGACATGTCAGTGGAAAGCAACCCCAACGGCATCCCAAAACGATGACCTCCTTAGGATATCTGTCAGGGTGGCTTTGGTGCCTGCATTTGCCCAGGTTTCACCAATTCGGCGGGCAGCAGTAGTGCTTCTGCCATGTCTTGGTATGCACAGAGGTCAACAGATCATTTTCAGCCTGTCAGCATTCAGCATGTTCCGAAACCATCCAAAACCTCCCTGTAAACGAGTTGAAGTAGTTGTGTCAGAAGGCGTAAGCTTGCGTTCTGCAAATTGCAGAGCCAGAATCAAGATGTGCTCCAAGTAAGCAAAACCTGCAGCAGCGTAAGCAGATGCATCAGCACAATCATGAACACAGGGCTGTCTATTGACATTTTGGCACAGGCTCATTTCAAGAAACATGAAAGTACCGCATACGACCTACCCAATGCCGCCATTGCCTTTGATTGCAGTGAATACAGATGGCTCAACAGCGTCATGTTTGCAAAAAATGTTACTGTAGTAATTAGTAATTCTTCAATGATGTGGTTCCATGTCATTTCCACGCCAAGCTTCGGTTTGGTCTAGATGCACGACATTGCAGGTGAGGATGATGAGGACTTCACCACCTACGGCACAGTCTGGGATACCCAGGATCAGGAAGCTATCGCATTTTTTGCCGTAGGGAAATGACTTCGAGCTTGGCAACGGTTGAACGTTGTTGCATATTTGCAAGACCAGTGCTGAAGCCACTGCATGATTCATGGCGTTCAAGGTGACCACTCCAAACCCTAAAATCGATGAAACCTTGAAAACATATACAAGCAAAAATTACATAGTGACCAGGAAGGCCCAGGTATTTACCATATTAACTGGTGCAGGATTTCTGCCATCAACAGTCCTGTCTTCAGATTGATCTCCTGAGAAATCAAGTATACTTTGGCAATGTATTTTCTAGGTGGTGGTTTCACATATTTTGCGATTGGGTTGAAACCACCAACGACGAGCCTTTTCGCCTTCTCACCTTCCTGCGCAGAAACCAACGGAACAGTGGCCACCATCGTCCCGGCGCACAGTTTTTGGGCACTTGTTTGCGGAAGTTGTTCAAATTGCTTGAGTTGATTCATACACGGTGTGACTGTCTATCTATATCTATCCACCTATCGATCTTTCTATCCATCCATCATTCAACCATCTCTATCCATCCTTCCATCTATCTATCTAGATACAATCATCAATCTTTCCATCTTTACCAGGAATTATGATTTTTTCTTATTTTTTGATTCCCGTATATTGGCCTTGTTTTCAACTTCCCAATTTGTAGTGGTAATGTCGGAATGTTGGGAACACCCCCAGACGCCAAGGAGCAGCTTTGGTTGGCCAGGGGATGTGAGTGCGCCTTCAAACGATCCCTGGGAGGCAACCTCAACTGGTGAGTTGATCCCGGATATCTGAACCGTCAACATATTTTTTCCATTAGTTGTTTAATGGGCATCTATTTCCGTTCTGGATAAATATTTTTTATCCAGATATCCATCATATCTCGATGAGTTTAATTTGTGCATGTGGGTTCCCTGTTGCATCGCCAGGCAACGTCAGGTCCAACTTCGGGACCCTTCGAAGATCCTCCCAAAAGGTACCGACCTGGGGAGAGGAATCCATGGATGTGATGGACCCTTTGACTTATGATTTTAGTTTTTCAGCTTATGCTAAGAAAAACCATTGAAGTTGCGACACTTGCTGTTGGTTTGTTCACTTGTTCAGCACTTGTTCAGCACGGTTTATAACCTTGGCAGTGGTTGTAAAAACAGACACAATTTACCTGCAGTTGTTTTGTTTGGGCCGGTTGGAGATGAATTCTGTATATTGAAATGTGTGTTTTTGTTTCAGATGTTCTATATTTAAGCTATTAGTTGATATATAGTTGTGTTTCAAGCCAGCTTTGTTTCTGCAAATTGCTTTATATAAACCAACTTTGGAGTGCAGCTGGATGAGGCCGCCTCGGCAGCCAGTCTGAAACCCAGGTGTTCAACGTGCCTTCTGGATGTTGGAAGGTGTCATTGTGACAGGATTCATGTAGCACATGTTCACGCCTTTGTAACCCATAGGATCCATGTATGGTATATTTACCTACATGAAAACCATAAAAATCAACCAAATGTAGGTGTATATACCATAAATGGATGGTATGGGTAATGTTTGGGTAAGGAGCAGTTACATCATGTTACACATCAGTCAACTGAATGCCCAGATTCCAACCTATGCCATTCCTTGGTCACCACAGAGACAACCACCAGCTGCAGCTTTGCCCAAGGCCGGTGAATGTATTGAAACAAAGCACTTGTGGTGGGTAAGAAATTTATAGAAGCATCCAAAGGATAAAACACATCCAAATGGTGTGGTTTTCTCCATAGTTTTGTTCCCCCCGAAACAAAATTTGTGTTTTTTTTTTTTTCTCGGGACCATTTGTTGTTAAACAAAATGAGTCCCATGAACCCTTCCAACAGAAATTTCCGTCCAGGCAACTTCCTCCATGAAGCTCGGTGTTTTTCGATGGATGGTGTGACCTAAGGGAATCCATGGGAATCCCCAAAATGGGAGCATCTAATTTGTCCAGATGACCTGATGGAAAAAGCAATTTTCAAGGCAAGTGGTATTTTTCGAGATTTGTAGGCACAAATGATGGTCATGATAAGAAAAATGAAGAATTGTGGGACTTCACATGCACGTCGGTGCTTAGAATGATATTGGGATCCATTAGATTATATTATGATAATCAATAATACATGAAAGGCCTTTGGACTCTATATGGTGCATCACAGTGCAAAACAAAGACTGTAGTTTCAAGAATCCTTCTATGTAGAAGTGGTTGAATGGAATCATGAGGAACGATTGTATTCGGCTTAATGCACTTACTGATGCAAATGAATGCAATTTAATTCACTTCGATTTCACTTCGTCCTTTTTTCCCAGGAAAATATGAACAGGACGTTTGAAACCAGCCCCTCCAGCCCCTCGGGTGGTGCTGAAATGCTGTTTCTCATTTGCATGTGGGGGGCGCGGGACCCACAAACAACATTTAAGTTGCCAGGGGTCTGCTGAAAAGGTCATGTTACCTGTTGAACATTTCTTGAACTGTTGCACAAGAATCAAGGACAGTGCCGGCAGCTGAAGTTGCACAAGTGCAGCAGGCACAGTTGAAACTGAGATTTCTGAACTGGGCGTGGGATTTTTCTGAACACCTTGAAACAGTCTTGTGAGACAAAGTATCAATCTACATCTGATTGCCAGATTTTGGCTGATTGAATGGGTGTGTATGCTTCAATTCACCTTGAAGCCAAACTGCTGGGAAATAATGGCCAAAAAACCACCAAATATGAAAGGTTAAACTCGACAGAGCCACAGTTCCTTTGCCCTGGAACTCACAAGTTTTTGGTGAAACACCATGTTCAACCTTGATCTCAGAAGTTCCGACTTTGACTGAAAAGATCTGCAAAGATATCATGATGCGCGAAAAAAACACTGGGGCAAGCGAAGAAGATGAAGGTTGGATTTCACTTACCACTATGCAGTGTGTGTGATTCCAGAAAACCATGTTGGATAGCTGATTACAAAACCAAGCAAAAACGATAAAGGATTCACTGAGTTTGCTAATTCCCTTTCGGAGAACTAGAAATTCTGACGGACCTTATGTATATTTCCAGCAGGTATCATAAGAACAAACATCTCCAAGACGTACAGGTTGCTTCGGTTGCATCCCCATCCTTGACGTTGGGAGCTAAGATGAGCACTAGTGGGCAGATGATATGGTAGCAGAATGGTAGAATATGATTCATGATTTGTGTCCTGTCATTCAAGTCTCATGTTTTAATGTTGTTTGTATCGTTAATCACTATATCATACATACATCATATATCATTATATCATATACATTTCTTCAGGTTGTTACTTTTTCATTCACTTCGCATTGGGGATTTTGGCTGTTTAAAGTGAATTATATGACAACCGTCGATTCTCATCATGGCCAAGGACACTCAAGGCTACGCCCACGTCTGGGCACCTTGAAAACATTGCTGCCAGGGGAGGATGTTTTAAAAGAAAAAAGTGACTCATGTCATAAAATGCCATGGAGTTTTTTTTTTGAGTTTCTATAGTTTCAATGTTTCTAAGTTTTATTTTTTGACAAATCCATGATACACTTACATGTTTTTTTAAAAACCAGAAAAGGAAGACGTTGAAAGTAGTGCAATTCCCAAGTTTGGTTTACGAAGTTGCCATCAGAAACTTGTAAATCAAGCTCCATGGGACGGCGGGAGCCCGAAACAAGACTTGTAGCTCAGGCGCACGGCCAGAAATTTTGCACAGCGCCAGGTGGGAAAGATGGGCATTCTGCTAGCATGCAGGTGTTGTTGTTGTTGTTGTTGGGCTGAGGTGTCTTGAGATGGGTTGAAAACTATGGAACATCATGGGAAAGTATTGAAAGCTCTGGGTTGATGCAGGTGATTTCATATTCTGTTCGCATTCCACGGTAGTCAATGGTGTTCCTTGTCATGCCATGTGCATTCGTGTTCCTTGTCATGAAGTGGAATATGAATTGACCATGGGAAAGGGATGATGGATGAAGATTTTGAGATGCACTTTGAAATTATCTTATTTAGGAAACCTTGGTCCTGGGAGGCCCTCACCCCCCAAGCCCACCAGTTTCGATGATTCACCACCAATTCCACCAGGCCTTATTGGACTCCATTGGTTTAGGTGCGGCCGGGAAACGCACAAACGAGCCGAAGTTCGGACCCAAGTTTCCCCGATTGACTCCTGTTTTTTTTTGGAAAGAGAATGGCAATACGTAGTGCCAGTATGCAACATTTGCATGATTCACTTAGTCATTTTGTATGCTCAAAGATATGTTGACTTTTACTAAAGTCTTGATGTCTTCACACTTTGAAGCTTTGAAGTGTGGTTTCGGGTCGATGATTTTGGGACAGGGCTTTCAAGAAGATCTTTTGCCACACCGCAGGTGGGATTGGGATGAGGGTAATCTGATGGATCTGGAGATGATATAGGATATATAGGCCACTTTCGCAAGTTGTAGATGGTCGTAAGGACCTATTTGACACGCAAGACTGTGGCTCAAAAGTCCATTCGGAGTGCCGATGTCAATGACAATCATGGCTGTTTCAAAAGAGGTGTTTCTGCAACACACCTGATTTTTCCTCATTTCACGGGCTGAGAGGGAAAGGTGTATGACAACATTTCTCTAAATAAACCAGATATCAGATGGATTCTTTGAAAGAAACAAGAAACAGATTTCCAATTGAAGACTTTTGCTTCGGCCAACTCAAACCTCTCATCGGCCTACTCGTAGTAATACACCTAAGCATCTGAAAATTCTGGATGTCTCTTAGACTCTTTATCTACTCAACATAGATCTACAAAGGAAGAAGCATGTATTGAGCCATTAAGCTGTTGTTATACAATGATCTCCAACGGAGACACCGATCTCCAACGTCTCATGGCCCGCGCCGAGCCAACGGTTCCCCTGATGCCAATGGTTGCTCCGGTGGCTGGTCACTGGTGGGGTCCCTTGGATGGTCCGCAGCCGGCTGGAAGCACTGAGGCTGACGTCCTACGTGCGACTTCCCAGAGATCCAAATGGATCGGTAGGGAGGATGTGCAATCACCTTTGCAGTACCAGGCAGTTGAGTAAGCTGACGGGAGCTTTGGAATTTGCATGATTGGAATTTCGGGGGACCCATCTGTGAATCAAGATGACCCCAAGATGACCCTAAGTCCTAGGCTCACTGGAGTGCAGTGAGTGCAGTCAAGATAACCCGAAACAGATGATCGGAATGTTTTTTTGTTGGGTTTCTTCATTCTTCTGCATATTCGCATTGGGATTCCGATGTGCCAAAAAAAACATAAAACACGTTTTTTCACAAATTGTCTTCCAGTCCATCATCAAATATTAATTATATATATATATATATATCATTTGCGATCCATATTTAACCAACGATCACAGCCAAGTAAAACCTCCCCCGCATCGGCTGGCTCCTGCTGGCTCCGAGGTGCTCAGCTCCAAGTTGTGCGACGTGAGATTGTCGCCAAAGAACGGCAGTTGGCGATGCTGCCGGGTGGCAGACAGGAGGCGTGGCTTGGTTTTTGGGAGGTTTTTGGTGATGGTTTTTTGATGTTTTTTGAGTTGTTGAGCCCTCCCAAATAGGTCGGGATGACCTCTGCCAATATCCAAATAGTCTGGAAGTTTCATGGAAAAACACCCCAACTTCTGAAGCTTCTTTTTGATTTGGCCATACTTTTGCAGAAATCGTGACAGGAAGATGGGTTCATTCGATGCGTTGGCAAGACGTGCTTCAAAGGCTTCCGGGTCCCGGGTGGGATGTGGTCACCACAGTGGAGGATGGAGTCCGATGGAGGTCTGGAAACTTGAAACAGTTGCTGAGTAGAAACGCGGTGGACTTGAAAACTATAACGATGAGTTGATATCTTTAGATGATTAGTTGAGATATTCCCCCTTTAACATCCTTTAACCATTTCCGAACAACGAGCTGAGATCAACATCTGGATCTGCAAGTGCAACCTGCATTCACAATTTTTTCCATCTACGAAAAAAAGGTGATGGCGGTCAGCCCGACATGAAGCTGACAGATGTGACAGAGTTGACCGAATGCAAAGAGCGTTGTCGCGGCGACGAATGTGGCGCTTTCGTGGTCACCGGCGATGTTTGTCGCTTTTGCCCCAAAAAGGTGCCCGGCCAAAAAAAAAACCGTTTCGGATGGTTCGGATGGGATGGGATGGGTTTAGCCCGGGGAAATCTACCGGGCGTTCCATTTTTAAAAGGTGGATGTCAGGTTGGAAATGGGTAGGGGAACGGTAGAGGATAATTGGACGATGATGGGAGGATACTTCAAGATACTTCCGGCTTGAGACTTCAATATCAATGAGATTGTCAAAACATTTTTGATATTTTGAACATTTTTGAACTGAAACTTGATTTCTGTATATTTCTGTCCGGCTATAGACGCACGACCAGCTTGAAGGGAAAGTGAGCTGCAGGGTATCATGATGTATCATGTATTCGTATGATTCATCACCTTTGACGTTTGCATGATATATCCATACTTCTCTTCCAGTGTCAGAGGTGAGCGAGTGTCGACAGAACCTGGTGGACGATCCCATGTCCATCACCTACTTGAATTCATCTACGGAGGCGGCACAACTCTGATGCTCACCAGCAATGAAAAGGACATGCTACCCACCAAGGGTATCATTAAGGTTCATTAAGCGCAGAGGGTTGAGAAATTCTAGGTGTACATTGTGGTATCGATGTGATTCTGAGCATGTATCTGGCAAGAAGGGGGATCCAGTATCTTTGCCAATAGTGACCTGTAGGTCTAAAACAGTCGGCAACAAATAGCTACGGCAAACAGAGATTGAAGCACACATGACAAAACCCTTTTTCAAGGGCCTGAAAGGAATGATGGTCAAACTGGATGAAACCCGAGAGCAATCATGTTTCTTGCCACTGATTGGTAGATTAGATCGAATCTGTATTTTTGAGTTACATCTTTGCATCCAGCAACGATCAATGTGCCATTAATAAAAGAACACGGCATGATTCATGCTCCAAATCCGGATCTTCGCACCTCCAAGGTGGTGCAGCGCGACGCTTAGTGCAAAGCTGCCACCAGTTGCGAACCTCCACGTCGATGCCACGGCCACAGCAGTATTTGGAAGCCGAGCTACGTCGTAAAACGGCACAGAGTATGGCGGGATACTCAGTGGATGCAAGTTGCCTGGGGTCCATATGATCCATAATGATATACCGGATATACCTTAAAAAAGCCGCCCCCCTCAAATGATTCAGTGTAAAATTCCATGGATCTTTGGCCGTTTTGAATTTGAAAAATGGCTGGAATTGCATCTTTAAACACACGTTTTAACATCCTCTTCTGGTTGGACAGGAATTGCATCGCAGTGTCCAAGCCCTCGAAGAGGCATTACAAAGTCAGATGGAGGCTAGCGGGAGAAAGGGACCCAACTACTTCAGTGGCTTCACAGCTTCTGTTTGGCTTGATACCGTTGAAAACGATAATATCGACATATGATTTGAAATATCGTGATATCATGACCATGATATACACTGATATGCATATAGATGGATCAGTAGTATACAATAAATCAATGATGTCAGATATACTAGATATACAGTGATATATGATATACAGATACATGCATACAACGATAAATCATTATAGGCAATGATTGATGTACCGATGACAGACAACCAGAGTGTATCATGATCATTTGCAATGCTGGCGTTTCTGAAAAGCTCTTTCAGTCAGGGCTTTCTCTTTTCACAGTTTGATGTCTTTTGAAGCACTGAGAAGATAGATGCCATATTACAACATGCATATGCACATGATTATTCAATATGATAGATATTTTATACTGTATAATCGTGTTAATATATTTCCAGTTGTATATATCATATTCATGACATCTCTCTCCAAACATCTATAATTATATCATATGATAAATGTCTCCAGATTGCCACATGATGTGAGGCCTCAGATCATCGTGTGGAGGAAATCCTTACAGCATTGCGTGCTGTAGCAAGTGCCCAGGAGAAATCCAAGCATCCAACGTGATTTGTCATGGTTCAAGGAAAACCATTCAAGGAACACCTTGCACTGTGTCACTATTGGATATGATGTTCATTCAAGTGTCCAGTCACAGATTATATACATATGCAACATTCTATCTTTGAAGATACTTTTTGAATCTTTTTTGGCAGCAGAGGGCTTAGTGAACATGTTGTTTGTTTTTTTCTCTCCACTGGCTGACAGTCAGATACGTCTTAAGCGACTTCCCCCCGCCAATGACTTGACATTGACTCGAGCCAAAGTGCCTTCGCTTGAGCAAAAAGGTGTCAGTGCTGAGTCACAAAGGGAGCATATTGGGTGAACTTTATCCGTTTAAGACATCAGAGCAATTTGTCTCTTTGGTTTCTTGGCATCTCCCCCTTTTTTTTGGTGCGTGGGGACATCCAACTATGCAAATTTCTGGCAGAATTGGCCTTTCATAAATATACGTACTTTTCACCTACTAGTAAGAATCTGTTGGTCAATCCAGTGATACTGTCGATGGTTCAGAAATCCGGCCAACCAGTTTTCATATGTGGCTTATCACTTATCCCATTATTTACAGGGTTGGACATTCATCCCAGGTGGTTGTTTGGGATTTCTTCCATCAACACTGATCGATCCTGATCCCGATCCTGAAAGGCATTACCATCTCAATCATCTGGACACTTCAAATGGCCCGAGGCAGACCCTGAAGGGTGAAAATCGGAACGATTCGTTTTGGGCAAAGATGATTCAGAGTAACAGAAAAAGGCAATCACCAAATTTTTGTACAAGTTACAAGTGTCATTTGGTATTTTATTTAAGTTACATCAAGTTGCTTGTGTCATCTGGTATCTTATTTAGAATTATATATGTGACTTGATACTACAATGATCCTAGTAACATGATGATAATAAATGCATATAAATGCCACTGGTATCATCTGGTTACTTCTTTAACAACACATCCATTGTGACACTTCAATGGTCCTTGCATTTTTCCAGCATTTTTCCAGCCATCAGCTGCTCAGGCTGATGCGAGGCCGCGGAACTCCGGGGTGAGAAACCTCGTGAAACATCTTCTCGTGGAAAATCGTTAGGTTTTGGAAGATCCTTTCATTAATTTCCCTAAGTGGAAAGTGAATGAACATGATTAACATGATTGTTTGTTTGATATTGTTTGATTACTTTGTTTGTATTGCTTGCTGTATAATTATATTTAAGATATCTTAATAGTAATTCTCGGGTCATGTGTAATGTTTACCTGGGCGAAAGAGATGAGTTGCCTTTCCCCAAAAAAGTGGGATGCCCTTTTGGACAGGCCCTCACCATCCTTGTCAAGTTGGGTTCACAAAGACTTGTGGGGCCGGTTATAACATCGAGGTCCAGACGTTTAGAAGAAGTTTCAAACGACAGGGTATTGCGATGAGTAGCCTATGGTAAAAAAAAACACGAGTTTGTGAGTACCTCCAACCGGGGTGCCACAGAACGACAAAGGCCTCCGCGATCTTCCAAGCTGCTAGCAGATCGGAAGGTGTGCGATGTGTGGATGGATGGGTTCATTGCGATAGAGATTGCTAGTTGCAATCAAGCAAGAGTGTGTGTTTGTTCAATATTTTCTGTATAGCATGTAGATATGTAGTACCCTCCCTGAAACTGACAGTTCGCCCCTAAAAATGGCTGGGATTTCCAAAGCCGGAATCTCCAAACTTCCAGGGGGGCCCCTATTTTCAGGCTCTCCTTAGATCCATTGGCTTGGCAGGTGGAAAGTTGGGAGAGGATGGTGGATTTTTTATTCATCTTGGGATGAGAAGATATCGTATGAAAAAAATCATAGTTATAATTGATGCCACATAGAAAGTTGAGAGTTGTAACAATGGTTAATTAATGATGTTTAATGAAAAAAAAATATGTGCTATATGATTTTTGTGTATTTTTGTTGTTTCGGGTAAAAAAAAGCTGGTCAGCGGTTGAAAATAGCGAGTTGATAGTTGACAGCAACATACAGGTACTAGATAATTTGTGGTCTAGTATGAGAAGGGCATGTATGTCATATTGATGGTAGTATGCATGATATGATATAATTTTACGGTATAAATGATGATGATACTAGAGCATTATCAGCGAATGTATGAAATTTATTGTAACTATAGCATATTTCTGTATAGGCCTTTGAGAGTGGACAAAATGAATTCGTATCGAAGGTACCTGATGGCTTTTGCAACGAGTTACTACTTGATAGCGACGAATCAACAGCATAAAGATCATGTCCTTGAAGAGATCAGATACGGTGCCATCTTCACAATGGCTTTGATCTATGCCTTTTTTCCATGTTGGAAGACCTTGCAAATTTTCAGACACAACAGATTTGAGGTCAATGTGAGAGCTCTAGACAAGAAATTTAGGCTGTGAAGAGCGGTTGGTTGATTTGCTTCCAAAATCTAGTTATTGGGGGCCAAGGAAAAAGGAAAATCCCTCTGACTAGTGGAAGTTGCTACCCAACTCGTCCACACAGACACCAACAGGTACCTACTAAACTAACATTGAACGGTCACTGTGCAAAATTTGTGGCCATCAAGTTTGTAGGTGCCAACAGCAAAGTGACACACAAGGCGGCAGAGCGAGAGGGTTTGGCCGTCATGAGATGCCTGATGGTCTGAACACGACTATCTTTGGTGTGTTTCGGAAGAGTGACCAGGGATCATTAAAAGTGGCGCAAATGCACCTTATAATATCATCATTTGATACACAACTTTTCGGGTTTTGTGGTGTATGCTGGTCTGTGACAGTCTGCGCTGGTTATTTTTTTGGTTTGGAATTCTAGGGGTACCCTTACGGAAGTAGCCTTTTTCATAGGATCCAAAACCATCCATAACCTGTCATCCTCCACCGCGTCGTGACTTACAGGAAAGGAAGAACTCCGACATCGTCCAGGCTTGCCACTTGGGATACGAAGTGAGATGCTAGTATCTTCTATGATGTTGCCAATTGAAAAAAGATATACATTTTTTTTCAATCCATTTTTTGAAAGCTGACTTGTCCCATCCCAAGATGATCGGGAAGATAATTAGTGTGTTTCTATTAATGAGCTATCATTGTCATACTGTTGATGCTTCAGAAATCCCAAACAACCACCTGGAATGTATGTCCAACCTTGTAAATGATGGGATAAACTTGCCTTTTCTCAACTGGTTAAAAGCCGGATTTCTGAACCATCAACAGTATTTCCCGAGTTCTGGAGTCTCTGCTGTAGGCCACCGTGCTAGCCCATGGCCTGGAGGTCAGTTGGCTGCGGGTTTTGTGCGTTTTTTTCTCAGTGAAGGCGAAGAAAGATAGGAACACCCAGCTAAGATGGGGGACAACATGAGATGGAAGAAATCCGGCGATCACCAGTTGAGGTTGGTCGTTTATCCCATTATTTACAGGGTACTAGTATCACTCACTAATTCATTAATTAATCAAAAAGTCGCCCCCAAGCGTCACACCTGCACGACATGTCATTTTTGTGAGGATACTCTTTGTTTTCCTCTAGGATTGCGTAGGATTGCTGATTGGGTAGGATAAAAGATAGCTCTCAATGAATCAGTAGATGTCAATGTACAGGAATTCTAAGGACCTTTCAGCGTGACTGTGAGGCTAGCAGTGGTGAGTCACCGTTTCCAATGGTGCAGGTGGGAATGTCATGAAGGAAACGACCGACGGAGCGATGTTTTTCCCTATTACTGTAGTTCTGGACACGGTACTGTAAGGCTCTATAATAGTTGCAGGCATTTGGAAAGTGCTGTTGTGATCCCAGTACTTCTCAGCTTGTTTGCTCGGCATGAACGGCATCTCATGCTTCTTCAGTAATATAGAACCTAAAAATTGATGGTTGGAAGACTAATGCCCTGTTAGGAAGGCTGGCAGGTGCTATGTTAGTTTCAGGGAGTGTATAGATCTTCAATCATCTTCCACATGTCACCAAGCCTTTGATGTAAAGTCGGCAGGGAAGTGTGGTGAACGATGAGGCCTCAATCCAAAAAGAGGTGAAAAACTGGTAGGGTGGTGGTGACCATGTGGTCGAAGCTGAGATTTGTTCGTCTGAAAGGGTTGGTCATCAGTGTGTGGATGAAGTGGATTTGGACAAGATCTTTAGTGTTAGTTGCCTGTTTTTTTTGATTAACCAATTGTCCCCTGAAAGGAGTCGCCAGACACTCATTGGCCAGAAGGTGGTTTCTCGTCACAGGCAGCTGGGTCATGTTGCTTTATTTTTAGCTTATTTTCATATTGCAACTAGACACAAGAAGAGCCTTATGCATGTTTTCCATTTTTTGCCATAATATAGCTTATCAATATGCAATGATATGTGGCTTCCTAAGCGGTCCAATTCTATCCAATTCTACAATTCCCACTTCGCAATGTTGTCGCGACTGAGTCAGGTGAGTGCTGAGTCGGCACAATTTCCATCTGGACTTCTCCAAGCAGCCATCTGAGTTTCGGTGAGATCCATCAAGAGATTTTTTAGCGCCGAATATGAGACTCTCCCAAATCATACATAGTTGTATGAAGCCTCAAATACTGTATGACTTTCTAAAAGGTTGGAAAAGCCATAGAAGTTTTGAATGGCCATCATTCTTGAGCTTTGGATTGGATGCACCAAGCGCCTTAGCCGCCGCCTTGGATCTATCCTTGGTTGCCTCAAGGACACAGAATCTCCATTTCCATCTGAAGCTGGGAAGAAGGTAGCAGGGATAGCATGGATATGGGGAGTAAAACCCTTACGGACAGTGGATTCAACACTGCTATGTTGACAAATTTTTGCAACGACAAAACTCCAGGGCATGGTGACATGGTATGTCGTAAATTCGCACGTACTGGTGCTTGTTGAAACAGATTTGTTTGATGCAATGTTTATACTGTATCTGTTTTTTTGGTATGTGGATTTTGCAGTGGTCAACCTGCCTACCCCTACCAACACAAGACTCAATAGCGTTTACCACAACTAGTACTGTGACTAGATGTGAGCAAACAGCAAGGATCTCACCCCACTCACTCAAAAAGGTGGTTGAGAAGGGGGTTGACTTACAAGTAATCTCATTGTGTTGCGATAGGCTGGTGACTCCACAAACTTACGCTGTTGAGTGGTAACAACATCTGGTCAGCGTATAGAGTAACAAGTTTAACCCTAGGCCCTACTGTTGATGGCTGAAATCCTGCTAACCAGTTGATAGGTAGTTTTTCCTATTATTTACAGGGTTCTATACATCCCAGGTGGTGCCGGATTTCCTCCATCAACAGTAGTACTTCCGATTAGTTCAGTTTAGTTTCATGTAGCCATGCTACAAAACTAAAACACTGTGTGTTTTCAGACGACGTTGATCGATTTTGGTGATCCCAAAATCGAGCGAGTTTTCCAGCCCAATGAATTAGAACCCATAGCATCCATGTATTGTATGATATATTTACCTATATACATTTGGTTGATTTTTGTGGTAAATGTAGGTAAAGATACCATACATGGATGCTATGGGCAATGAATTACAATGAATGATCACCAGTTTCCCCGGACACTTTTCCAACAAAAACTGGGATAAAAAGTTACATCCTCAGAGCCAGGCTCCAACTGGATGGCCAGAAGCTCTGCAGGATGATGGTGTTTGAGTCATTGGGCTGGTCAAATTATAGCGACCTCACGCGACCTCACCCTGAAAGCTAGCTGAGCAAGGGAAATCACCTTATTTGAGGGAAATCTTTGTTGGTGAAATATTATGCTTTGGCATAATTTGGCCAGATTGAGGGTTGTGAAATGGCAATCCGAAAGCGATTAAGATTGGTGAAAGATGATCATGGATTCTAGATCCGAAACTTGGTTCCATTTTGAAACCATGTTTTGTTGATGAATAGTTTTGGTGAGGTTTGAATATGTGTTGTTGTGTGGGATGAAAAAGTGGTAAGCTCCATTGAAAGGTAGGTTATCATGCATGAACCGCTCCGGCAAGGCTTGGTGTGCTTTAGAGATTCAGCAGCGGAGATATGTATACTGTGTATATATATATATACCCTCCCGAAGTTTAACATAGCCCCTGAAAAATGTTGGTTGGAAGACCACTTTCCTATTGGGAAGGCAACTTTTCAGGGGCTATGTTAAACTTCAGGAGGGTATATATTTGTGTGTACCATTAAGCAACCCCTCTAGGATATATAAATATATATTGTATATTGATGATGATGATGATGATGATGATGATGATGATGATGATGATGATGATGATGATGATGATGATGATGATGCTGACGATGACGATGACGATGATGATGATGNTGATGATGATGATGATGATGATGATGCTGATGATGCTGCTGCTGCTGCTGATGATGATGATGATGATGATGCTGCTGATGATGATGGTGAAGACGATGACGATGACGATGATGATGACGATGATGATGATGATGATGATGATGATGATGATGATGATGATGATGACATGATATGATATGATTTGATATGACATGATATGATATGATTTGATTTGATTTGAAATGATGTGATATGATATGATTTGACATAATATGATTCGATATGATATGATCTGATATGATATGATATGATATGATATGATGATTTGATATGATATGATATGATATGACATGATATGATATGATTTGATATGATATTCCAGTCACTGCTTGGGATGAATGCCGATGTTGGATTTTGCCCCCTCACCCCGATCGTGCCGAAGGAGTCATCTAGTGGTGGAATGCAATGGCCAGGAACTGCACAGGTGCCACTGGCAAAGGGTCCGATTGCTCCATTGTCAGCAGGACACAGGTCAAAGGATTCGAAAGTAGATCTATGCCATCGTTATGATGCAAGACTGCAGTGAAGTTCCATTTTATTTTGGAGCTTTGTCATGCTCCAGTGATGGAAGGCTGGTTCTCCTGGATTTCCACCATCACCGGGATTCCCGGAAGCATCTCCGGCCAAGGAGAAAACCATTCCTGTGTGCTATGATTTTTGAATGTTTCTCATGATGTAGTTTCATGACTGTTTGCGGTGGCAGCCATACCCAAGAGCTTGGCAGAGGTTTTCTTTACAGCGAGGCGTTTTTAACAATGTCGATCTGTGTTTGATGTGCTCCCTACCGGGAGAGCTTGTGCCAAAGGAGGGCAAGCAAACACAAGCATCTTCAATGCAGTGGCCAAATTCTTTGCAGGCAGAGACCTAAGCCCGCGTGATAATGTAAGAGTTTCCTTGAAAGGTCAAATTTCTGGATACTTTATTGTGAATTCATGATCTACGCCCCACAAAAATGGTGGTGCAACGGTTGCAACTTTGAATTTGTAGAGGATTAGATTGATTAGATAGGCAGCTCATCAAAATGAAGCTATGCTTCAGAGTGCAAATGCTTTTGGTGCAAGGCGACAAAAGAATCGCCTGCTGTCTCAAGCGGCTTCCCACCATCACCGGGATTTCCAGAAGCATCTCCGGCCAAGGACTCCAAGGACCCTTTGTTTGAACATTTCCTGGTGTGCGTGTTTGATGATGGATGATGATGATGATGATGATGATGATGATGATGATGATGATGATGATGATGATGATGATGATGATGATGATGATGATGATGATGATGATGATGATGATGATGATGATGATGATTATGGTGATGATCACGATCAGGATCACGATCACGATCACGATCGCTGTCACCAGCCAATGCTGGATGTTGCCAGGACTCGGGTGTGCCAAAGGAACCATCGAGCGGTGGAATGCAATGGCCAGGCACTGCTCAGGTGCCACTGCTTAGGGACATTTAGGGACTCGAAAGCATGAAAACATTTGAAAACTATCAAAACGATTGTGTTGTTGTTGTTGTTGTTGCTGTTGCTGTTGCTGTTGCTGTTGCTGTTGTTGTTGTTGTTGTTGTTGTTGCTGTTGCTGTTGCCGTGCTGCTGTTGCTGCTGTTGTTGTTGTTGTTGTCGTGGTTGTTGTTGTTTGTCACTAAACAATTGATTGCAGTATTGGCGGCACGTCAGCAGCATTTGGGTGCTGTCGGTACCATAGTCAGTAGTCGATTACTTGTTGAGATTCTATATATGCTTGTACGATCTTGCGCGCACAAATCTGCACGTGTCCGCAAACAGGTGTGGTGTTCTCATTTGTATTACGTTGTCATGCTTTGGCCGTGGAAGGCTGCAATTAGCTCTGCTGGATTTCCACCGTCACCGGGATTCCCAGAAGCATCTCCGGGCAAGGCGAAATCATTGGCTGCCTCTCACGCCACAGCATGCTAACCATATCCAACCAAAACTATCAAAAGAACTTGCAAGCGGCTTTAGATTTGATGAATATCAACATATCGAACGTTCTGAATCAGAAGTGACGAGAAAATAGTGCCAAGAAAGAGACGCCAGCATCTGCAACGCAGTGGCCAGTCTTCTAATTTGGGTTGGATTTATGACAAGTACTGCTTGGTGTTGCAACTTCCAATTTCCAACACATCGTCCACTTTTTCTCCTGGTTCATCATCAGTGGACATGTAATATGTGACTTGTGTACTGCAGAGGATTAAGGCAGCTGATCAAAATCAAGCTGTGCTTCGGAGTGCTTCGGGCAACAAATGCTTTTTGTGCGAGGCGACAGAAGAATCGCCTGCTGTCGCAACCGGTTTCCCGCCATCACCGGGATTTCCAGAAGCATCTCCGGCCACGGACCTTCTGTTTTATTTTGAGCATTTTCTGGTTCAGTAATCTTCAGTACATGTAAGTTTGGCGCGATTTAAAGATAGATAGAGGATCCAGGTTCTGAATTCTGATGATTATGATGATTATGATGATGATGATGATGATGATGATGATGATGATGATGATGATGATGATGATGAGACATGAATGCCAATGTTGGATGTTACCAGGACTCGGGTGTGCCCAAGGAGCCATCGAGCGGTGGAATGCAATGGCCAGGGACTGCTCAGGCGCCACTGTTTGGGAACTCGAGAACATGAAAACATATGATAACGATTGTGTTGTTGTTGTTGTTGTTGTTGTTGTTGTTGTTGTTGTTGTTGTTGTTGTTGTTGTTGTTGTTGTTGTTGTTGTTGTTGTTGTTGTTGTTGTTGTTGTTGTTGTTGTTGTTGTTGTTGTTGTTGTTGTTGTTGTTGTTGTTGTTGTTGTTGTTGTTGTTGTTGTTGTTGTTGTTGTTGTTGTTGTTGTTGTTGTTGTTGTTGTTGTTGTTGTTGTTGTTGTTGTTGTTGTTGTTGTTGTTGTTGTTGTGTTGTTGTGTTGTTGTGTT
>DF244678.1:0-25000 GCA_000507305.1 Breviolum minutum Mf 1.05b.01 | reverse complement strand
GCATAGTTTTGTTTATTACTACTAGCCAGGAGCCGACGTTTGCCCGCGGCTGCAACGCCACTAGTTTCGGAATGGTGCAAATGTAGTGTAAATATCGGTATTTCAGTGACCTTACCGGTATATGTACCGCAGTAACGGCTGACCCCGTTTTTTTTGGATTTCTGGGCTCGTTTCGTGTGTTTTCCAATACAAAACTGTCGCCGCAAAATCTCAAGTTCTTGTGTTCTCATGGTGATTTGGTGCAAATACCGTGTAGATAACGCTATTTTAGGGACCTTACATGCTTTCTAAACCCTAAAACCAAAACCCTAAGACTAAACCTTAAAACCAAAACCCTAAAACTAAACCCTAAAACACAAACCCTAAAACACAAACCCTAAAAACCTACACCCTAAAAACCTAAACCCTAAAACCAAAACCCTAAACTGAACCCTAAAACCAATCCCTAAAACCTAAACCCTAAACATGTACCGTAAAACACAAACCCTTAAAACCCTAAACATGTACCGTAAAACACAAACCCTTAAAACCTAAAACCTAAACCCTAAAACTGAACCCTAAAACCCAAACCCTAAAAGTAAACCCTACAAGCAAACCAATAGTTGGTAAGAAACCTAATGGTTGGTGGATGGGCGAACCCGAGCGCCTGGCGGTACTAGTACTTCTTCCATACTACTATCACCAATACTACTATCACTACTATCACTTTCACTACTACTAGTACTACTAGTACTACTAGTACTACTTGTACTACTTGTACTACCAGTACTACCAGTACTACGAGTACTACTAGTACTGCGACTACTACTACTAGAAGTGCTACAAGTACGGCTAGTACATCTAGCACTACTACTACTACTACTACTACTACTACTACTACTACTTCTACTACTACTACTACTACTACTTCTTCTTCTGCTACTAGTACTGCTACTACTTCTACTTCTACTTCTACTTCTACTTCTACTACTACTACTACTACTTCTACTACTACTACTACTTCTTCTTCTTCTTCTACCTCTACTACTACTACTACTTCTTCTTCTTCTACTTCTACTACTACTACTACTGCTACTACTACTACTACCACTACTACTACTTTTTTCACTACTACTACTTCTTTCACTACTACTACTTCTTTCACTACTACTACTACTACTACAACTACTACTACTACTACTACTACTACTGCTACTGCTACTGCTACTGCTACTGCTACTGCTACTGCTACTGCTACTGCTACCACTACCACTACCACTACCGACTACCACTATGCTACTGCTACTGCTACTGCTACTGCTACTGCTACTGCTACTGCTACTGCTACTGCTACTGCTACTGCTACTGCNACTACTACACTACTACTACTACTACTACTACTACTACTACTACTACTACTACTACTACTACTACTACTACTACTACTACTACTACTACTACTACTACTACTACTTCTACTTCTACTTCTACTTCTACTTCTACTTCTACTTCTACTTCTACTTCTACTTCTACTACTGCTGTACTACTACGTACCAGTAGTACAGCGCAAGGCCGTGGGGTTTCAATAATTGGAAACCTGTACGAGGGGCTGGTTGTTGTAATTCACGGATGTTTAGTCAATTACATCGACAAACTGTCCAAGTCTTGTATAACTGACTGTTTGACTAACTGGCTCACTGACTACTTGATTGATTGATTAACTGACCAACTGCCTAATTGGCTTACTGGCTGACTGACTGACTGACTGACTGACTGACTGACTGATTGATTGATTGATTGGTTGTTGGTTGATTGATTGATTGATTGATTGATTGATTGGTTGATTGATTGATTGATTGATTGATCGATTGATTGATTGATTGGATTGATTGGATTGATTGGATTGATTTGAATTGATTTGAATCTGATTTGAATCTGATTTGAATCTGATTTGAATCTGATTTGATTTGATTTGATTTGATTTGATTGATTGATTGATTGATTGATTGATTGGTTGATTGATTGATTGATTGATTGATTGATTGATTGACTAACTGACTGCCTATTTGACGAATTGACGAATTGACCAACGGAGAAATCTATGCGATGCAAAATGTGCTACAACTTCAGAATGTGCCATGAAAAGTGACACTCCAACTTTTGAACTGAAGCATTCACGTGTAGGATGACACTTGAAGAATGTCACCTTTCGATTCAAACCACGAGACGCAAAACGTTCGAAAGTATTGCGCCTGCCTCGAAATTCACAAAGCACGAACAAACTGTGAAACGCAAAAAACAATGGCACGGATGCAAAGAAACAGGACCAAATTAAGCCAACGTACTCCCCGAACAAGTGAAAAAACGAAGGAACCACGGAGTCTTTAATGAGAGATAAAAGGAAAGGAAAGAAAACCAACAAGCGCACATTGGGAGACAAATGAAAGGAAACGTTAGTATGTTCGTAGAATCAGTAGAGCTGCCATCATCTCCTTTGCCCAGATGATGTGGTCGATGGGCCCTGCACCTGTTTCTGCATGCAGGCTGGGTCAACCGCGGAAGCAACGAAGGCGCGGTGGCAATCTGCCCCAAAATCGAAGATGTGCTGGTCCACAAATGTGGTCATGTCAAAGGCATGTTCAGCGTCCAGACCTCTTCAAGCGATCAAAGGTCTTTGTTTTCTTGCAAGAGGGTAGGACGATTTTTTCCCCTGACAATTGTGATGGTTTTTGTAATCTTGGTGTTTCGCTTTGAACAAGAGAAAACAAAGCGGGGTCCGAGGTCTGTGGCATGGGTGGCATGGGCCAGCAGAAGCATGTGAATCCATTGCCATTCTGTCCCAGCGCCAAGTCTACTTAACAATCTTGGGTTTACTTGTGCCGAGCTGCTGCCAGGCCGCAAAAGCCAAAAGTTGGAGAGTGCCAGACTCAATTTTATCATGGCTGATGATTTCCCTTCATGATTCCATCCATATCATTATGTGTAAATGCTGCAAAGGTTTTGATGGGGGGATTGCCTCACAATCACTGCTCATGTTCCGTCTTTGGCAAGTATACAGCATACCGTATACCTGTTGGGGGTTCCTTGTTTACCCTCTTCCATGTGCCACCCCGCGAATACGGGATCCCGATCCCATCAAAGGCTTTAATTGGAAGTTCCAGATTTGTTCGAACCCCTAAGAGGAGATGTTACAACCTTAGCCGTGTTGGTGGAAAGTGCTTCGTGGCCACAACCTTCGAGGATCCAGCCTCTCCAATTTCCCCAGCTGCCAAGCTTCCCACAAACGTCCCAGAGCACCTTGGCAGACTCAATTTTCAAAAAGACCGCGGAGGTGACTCAACCAAGCAAACTAGGGAGGTTAAGCGGTTAAACAATCAAACACCAACTACAGGGTTCAATCTTGGTTCAATCAAGCAAAGGATCTAGAGGGTGTAAGTATAACCAACGCCACAGCAACTGCTAGTTTAATTTTGTTGGGATGGCATTGGTGCAGTGGTGGGAGAGGAGCGATGGAAAAGGAAGTGGTGAGAGAAGCAACGTTTCAGAATTTCAGAGCAGCTTTGGTCACTCTGAGGTATTGGTCACAGGAACAAAGCTTAGAACAAGGTTGGGCTGCCTTTCCAGTCGAGGAAGACACGTTGATTCTCGGCAAGATGCAAACCATGTACACCCTGGTATGGATGGTCTCATGTGTTAACAGTCACAGCCCACAGCCCTCTGTGTTTTGGGTAGCATTCTTGCCCGTTGTGGTTTCTTCTATCTACACATCTCATGGTCTTCGCATAGTCAGGCCCTCTCACCATCTTCCACAAATCTTCAGGGTTTCCTAGACCCACTTTGAATTGCCTCTTTCCACTGCCGACTCATAGAATTGCGTGGACATTTGGTTTTCAGTTTCCAGCCGAGGGCTGTTTTGAAAGAGCTCTTCGCTGTGCGACAACCAGAACAACTGGGACGAGGCAGAGATGCCATGGGGTCCCTCGTCGGCCAAAGGCAGCATGAAAGAAGTCTGGTCATGAGCCAAACAATGTCTGGCTTGGTGGAAAACATCCCATTTGTTTCGGATTTTGGACGCTGTATGAGTAGTCACAGATACATCTAGCCCCCCACTGTGGGACCTACCTTTGCAGAATGTTCTAGTACCTCGTCATGTCAGAAGACGCTAGGGACGTGGGGTTCCCCGAATGATGAAGCGTTGGATCACTGGAAATGTGGGAAAATACCGCTATTTGCAGTGTTTTGATGCCATCGTCAATTGATATTTATGTTGCTGCTGCGCGAACATATGTCTTGCATGTTCGCGTCAAGACGAAGATGTTTCAATACATTTCAGGAAAAAAATTTTATGGCAACATGTCAAAACTGCATGGCTTCGCGTGAATATGAGCTATGCCATGGCTTGTGGATGTTGAAAAAAGGCTAATCTGCTGCGCCTGTGAGCGAAAATGCGTCTACTGTGGTTTTACGGGCCCCGACAACCTGATAGTCAGCCATTTTTCTTCGACCACATGGTTCAAACTTGCCACAGAGGCTTTTTGAAAGCATCTGTGCGAGACACCAAGCCTGACATTCATTTCACTTTGTGGCAGCGCAACGCATCCATGATGCGTGCCAAGCCAGGAGCTTTGTTCAAATAGTGCTATTTCAAGCAACGTTAACATCACCCCCCGCCCCCAAAAGCATGATTGCATAGCATCAAGGATGTAGGTCCCCGGAGAACCCTCCGTCCCCAGGGTCAGAAGACACATCAAGGTCGCATGACGATCCGTTTCTCACTACTGCGATGTGCATACGTATGCAAGCTCCTCCTGTTCGTATTGTATTGAACTATTCCTATGCAACGAAAACAACAAGCGTCCCTTTTGATCTAACTCTTCTTACGCGAAACCTGTCCTTTTCAATAGAGTTAACAATTTCTTTGATGCCACCCTTCCTTTTCAAAATACTATTAGTAATTCTTCCTTTTCAAAAGTTCTTTTTTTATATACAGTAACTCTTTCCAAAAAGTAGCTGTTTCAATGTAACTCTTCTTTGAAAAAGGCTTTTCTCTTTTTTAATCATAGCTCTTCATTTTCACAAACTCTCCTTCTTTATGATAACTTATTTTTCATACAGTATTTGTTCAAAAAACTCTGCTTGCTTAAGTCGACCCCTCCTTTTCTAGTCACTGGTTTTCTTTCAACCTGAACCCGTCTTTTTGAATACACATCTTCTCTCTCAAGCAATCTCTTTCATCGAACCCATCTTTTTTTGGAATTAAGCACTATTCTCTTGAATAGAAGTCTTCTCTCTCTTTCTCTCTTCCTCTTTTAGTAGAACGGTTCTCTTTCAAACAATATCTTTTTTTTCAATTGAGCCCCGCTTTTTCAATCAAACTCTGCGATTTTAGAAAGATTGAACAGTCATATTTCAAGATATGGTTTATATACCCATAAACGGAAGTATCACTCAACATGTTTTTTCCTCAAATCTCGGTTTGAGTCGTGGTGAGCAGTCCCCTTACAAGGTATCATCACAAATATTCGCAGCTCGAAATCCATTGTGCGTGGAGAATTGAACACGAGAACAACTATTTGAGGTGTCCAGGATGAAATTAGTGTGAAGTCTGCTAAGTGCTGAGTTTTTTTTTCTGGGGACAATGATGGGAAGGATGGTAACCCAGTCAATGCCAATTTCAGGAGGAGACCAGTGGTAGTGCTTGGTGGAAACCCTTTCTACTGGTTCTGGAATTAGTCCATGAATTTATCAATTGACTTAGCGGAGAATCGCCTGTATGTCAGTGAGCAAACCGGAAGATTTTTTTCTGGTTTGTCAATGGGTATCACCGCAGGATTCCGGAGAACAATTGGAGGCCCGAGAAAAGTTGACATCCTCTCTAAAAAAGACTTTACTTGGGTTCTGCATGCGCAACGACATACGCACCATCCCGAACTGATGTTGTTTCAGGACGATCAAAGGATGTCAAGTATCCAATCTGCAGAACTTTGTCTGTCAACAATGTGTTTTGATCTTTAAGACTCTTGGCGTTTCTCCAAAAGCGTGGAGCCGAGGTATTGCGTTGAACGGAATAATGTGCTGCGAGAGATGCGACAGTTGGAAAAGCAGAAGATCAACTTAGAACCATGGACCAGCACGATGGAAGAAGCCAGCAGGAGAACAGTATTCAGGGATATCCCAGGGCAGGATGAAATTTAGATTCCCCATGGACCAATGGACACGAAAATTTGTTGATGTTTTGGTGTGAAAAGTTTTCAATTCATGCACTGTCGATCTGGTCTTTCGATGGGAGTTCGACGCCGAGTTCGCTTTGTTCACTGAGTCGTTGATGCCAACAGCTGAGGTGTGTTTAAGAAAAAAAATCGAGCTTGTGTTGCGGACAATTCTGCCAGCCGGATTCCAATTTCATCCCATTTCCCGCTTTCTCTCTTTGTTCACATACTTCTTGTACAGCCTCAAGCATCCTCCACCATCCCCATCATATTTCGCTGGCCGGCCAAGCTGTGTCGAAGACACCTGCGAACCAAGCCTTCCCGTTTTCCTTGCATGCATGCAACTATGTTTTTTTGGTTGCACCTTGTATGTGAGGTATGCATCGATATACATTGTCACATGTCACATGTTTTTAAATATTCCTCGGTCAAGACTGTGTGTGCAAGGCATGTTTCGATTCCAGGACTTTCACTACAGGATGTTAGGATGGGCACAAAGAGTTTGACTTCCTTCCAACAATTTTTTTGCGTCTTTACTCATGCAAGTCCAACACTCGCAGGAAGATGCCGGGCCACCTCTATTCTGAAGTTGGTGAACGATATCTACTACATGGCACCAGTCCAAATCATCTCCTGGATATCCTTCAGAAGGGCTTCAGTGAGAAGCTCGCGAGCTTGAAGGGAATGTTTGGAGCTGGCAATTACTTTGCAGAGGCACCGGCTTCCTGGCCATGATTTTGTGGGATCTTGGAAACCTGAGAAATGATAGGAAATTTATGGAAATGTCTGGAATTTGTGGCCCACCATGCAACTCATGCAAGACTTTTTGCTTTTTGCAGCTTGACCGCCAATCTGGCATCTTTGAAGTTGGGGTGTGAAGCCAAGGAGAAAATTGATCAATATACGCGGCCAGATGAGGGTTTGGAAACGCCTGGCTTAGAGGAGCTGCCAGGTAGCAAAAGGTGTGATATTGAAATGAGGTGATTAGGATAGAGACATTTGAAGCAACATCATAAACATCAATGAGATGTTTCTAGAAAATCAACGATTTCCGGGAATCTCGTTGTTTCTTCAGCGTGTTTTCCTTGTGTTTGACTCTCTGCAATCCATTGCAATCCCAACATTCTCAGAGTTGACTTACAGGTTGAAGCCGTATTTGTGTGGACTGAGCCAGGAGCTTCACTCTCGTTTGTACCGCGCTGGAGGAAATTTCCACCCAGGCTGAATCGTTGAGTTTCGGCAGCTTCCCATAGACGCTCTTGGCAAATGGTCACAGATACCCCAACACGCTCGACCCACTCCAACGTATCAACTCTACCGTCGCAGTGGAACCTCCCGGTAGACATTGCAAGTCGTTTTACTGGAAACAGACACCGCTGCCAGGCGAAGATGTATTTTACTGTTTCCTGGTTCGCGTCGCGTGTGGCGCTTGCTTGCAGACCAGAGGCTGGGTTGCTGGCTCAATTGTTCATGAAAATCGCTTCTGCTGAATGCACGACTTTGAAAAAGGAAAACACAAAAAAATGCATAGGTTTTCACGACTTCGCCAGCTTTCAGACGTGTGACATGCTGCACGTCCTTTCATCTTCGCCAAAGCACCTTTCATTTTCCTTTGGTGAACTTTGCTTGAGCTGTGACCGGAAGCATTGCCAGGTACATTCAGGTCAAATTTCATGAATTTTCATGCCTTTCCCCCAAACTGGCTCCTTTGAAAGGGGAAACCCAGCAACAAGACCTGCATTTTGTGGGTGTCGCAAGCTTGGATCCAGGCTTGGACAAGGAACGCCTGAGAGATAATGTGACCGGGCAAGAGGTGCGAAGACGTCCAAGATGTCAACATGGTCAAATGAGGTTCATATGAAATGGATGTTTTCGTGTGATGGTTTATGATGTTTGATGCAGGTTCATGTACCCATCAAAAGGATAATCTTGTGGGGATGACCATCCACTTTCTTGAATTGAAACCACCATGGCACATGTTGCCATCCGTCCACCAGACAGCACCGAATTCACTCGTTTCCGTGTTCTCGACCATTTCATGTGGAAAATTGTTGGCCCATGGGCTCCCTGTTGAAGGTTACGAGTTAGGATACTTAACAGCCGGTGAATAGGGAAATGAACGATTTCCAGGCTTTGCATCTGTATATGAGAAAATTGGGTTCTGCGCGGCTCATGGCGAAACAGGTCTTCTTGAACAAAGACCGAAGAGAGCTAAGCCGGGTTCCAGGTGTGAATCAAAAAACCTGTCCTGACATGCTATGACCGTCCCCAAGCCCAAGTTTGGCTGAACTGACCACTGAAATTTGAAATGTGTTTTGAGCTTTGTCTGGTCTAAATTTTACATGAAAGTCGGCAGTAAAATTCATGAAATGTGAGCAAACATTTGAGAAGCGTGCAATAAACACCTGAGTGTAGGACGTGGGTTGTGGTTTCTGGGTTTGGGATTGAACAGTGAAGACCTTCGCAGTTTTCTTTCGGCCAGGTGCTTCACCGAGTTTTTCATACCACATGCTAGTGGTGAACCTTGGTGAAGCCGTCCTACGCTTTCGCGAATTCATTTCTTTCAGCGGAAACCATATATATCCTGAGTATTTGATTGCATATCGCCGGGTCTGACCAGCTTGGCAAAAAGCATAGACCAGTGGTGTGATTTCGCAACTTCGATGGGTGCTTGAAGCTGACTTCATGGGGACGTGCACCCGGCTCAACGTCACCCATTTGGTGTGCTACTTCACTTGTCGATGGATTTCTCCTGTTTGCTGCATTCTCAAAGATTGCCTGGCACAGGAAGGCAGAAATCCGATGTGGCTAGTGTAGAATTGCTGTGCGAGAAACACCTCAGCTGGTTGTGCGCAAAGAAGTTCTTTTCTGAATTTACTCTTCAAAATTCAAAAGTTGCTTGCTGAGATTACTTGCACAGTGAAGATAGCTGCCTTTTTGGCAGTTTCCGATCGGCAATGGCCGAGATGTCAAATGAATTCAAAAATTCAAAACCTTAAATCTGGGTCTTCCCAAATTCTATGATTCCAATCAGTCATTGATTTAGGTTTCCCCGAAGTGTCAGTGCAACATAGTGCAATAGTCTTGCCCTGTTCCTCCCAGTGTTGGTCACTTCAGACTTCCGGTTTCACAGCCTCTCAATGCAAAGCATGGGAATATGTAACTGACGTTCTACCTCAAAGCATTAGGATGCAAAATACCGGTTGGTGCTGCAACCGGCAAGGCGGGTGGATTCAGTCAGTTGCGTTTGTGTGAAGCTGGCATCAAAACATGTTGCAGTTGAACCATGTCAAGGAGGCTTGTGCCGAAGAGCCTTGTACTTTTTTTGCCGGTGGTCGACACCAACAAACCAAAAAAAGCAAAGATTGGTGGTGATTTGAGTTTTTACATTGTGTATGAAAGCAATAAGGCAGGAGCGTAGTCACAATGCAGCAAAAGTCCCGAGAAAGGACATGCATGGAGTTTTTGGAAACAGGTTGTTTCCAGTCGCAAATTTGCCACATCTCAAACGGAAAACATGTGAATTGCGATAGAAGACATCACAACAAAAAAGCTGAAGGAGGAGGAAAAAATGGAGAGTTTACAGTGAACACTGACTCTTCAGACATGCATGGCATTTTGTTTCTTTGGAACATGTTTGTCTTGGATGTAAAACACATGTTCTAAATCATTGAGATTTTGATTGGGATGCATTTGATGTCCTTCAAAATGCTTTGCGCATGCACCGGCGTTGCCTGACGGCCAACGCAATACATGGGTCGTGGAAATGGAGGTCGGTGTATCCATATTCAATTTCTCAGAGGTTTCACACCCAAAAGTATCGCTCCTCTAAAAAGATGTTAACAGGGACTTCACCACGTTAGCCACAAATTACAAAATAGCATTTCGAAATTTACAGCATTCTCACAACTCAAGGGATATAGATACTACCATTATGCAATCAAAAACACTGTTAGTATCAAGCACAAACTTTTGAGAGCTTCCCAGACTCTAAACAGGTGTACACTTCTGGGAACAAAAATTAAGTACTCATTTCATCTCCAATTCACCTTGGACGAAAACACGGACCACCAATTTTTTTAGGTGGTGGAGATGTGCGGGGGCGTCAGGTGCACGGCCACGGCAAGTTTTGAAATTCAAGTGTTGATCTACAAAACCGGAACAAGGCTGAATCCATTTTTCAAAAATAATCAAAGTGGGTTTTGGTTTCATGTTTCGTCCAACACTCTTTCGATGTCAGATATGGGTTCGAAAGGCAGAGCAGCCTACCACGGATAAGTTGGATATCCAGCACAGGAAGGCCCGCGTTCTTCTCTTGTTCAGTCCAACGGTGCGGGGTGCCGGTTCAGATCTAAAAAAGGTGAAGATGGCATTTCCAGCATTTAGTACTGGCATACTCACTCTAATGCTTGTAAAGAGGTTAAGGTTGTTACAGACATGGGTTTTAACATGACAGTATGTTATAGACAATTATGAAAGTCTTTGCAATTTGCAGGAATTCATACTCTACCAACGAAAATCACAATGCAAATCACCTCTTTTTGGGAGCAACTGCCAGGCTGCGAGGCACTGGCTGAAGAAGCCCCTGCCGCCCCGCGANCTGAGAGACCAAAAGCCACATCTGTCAGCATATTGGTCTAGCAAATGCTTCCTGTAAAGTCGAAGGGCTCCGAGGCGAATGTCCATAGGTTGTTCTTTGTCTTGAAACCTCATTGCAAATTACCAAAAATTGGCTCAAGAAAATGGTCTTTCAACAGCAAGGCTTGATTAGTTTCAAAGGCAAGAAGATTGAAGGGGAATAAATAATAAAGCACAAGAAATGAATCTGAAGTGTTGAGGCACTGCGCTTTGAGCTCCTGACAAATATCACATTGACTGAATGACGACTTATCCCTGAACTTCATGACAGATGTCCACTTGGCATTCCATTGCCGAAGGAAAGATACATACCTATCAGTCCGAGTCCCAATGTCCGGGAAACGTGGCTCCCACAGCGATTGAGAATATTATTTTCCATCATGTTTGCATCACATCCAGCATGGCTTATTCATTGAGATTTTCTTTACATTAGACTTCCAGAGACGAGATGGTTTGTTTTACAGCTGTTTTGACAAAGACAGTTTCTTACGGAAGATTCGATGGTTTCTTTTTTCTTTATTTGTGCACCACCACTTCTAGTTTTTCCACCTTTTTCCACCCTCCTTTAATGAATTTATAGGGTACCGGCTCCAGGGTAGAAAATAGCCGTGCCACGGAACTATAAGCAGTACCACAGTTTGTCATTCGTCCACGGTTTCTCCATAGTTGCTCCACAATTGTGTTGGGATGTGAGCGTATGAAACAGAAGGGACAAAAACAGTGGTTATACAAAAAACGGTTTCTTTGCAGTCGAGGAAGTCCAGGGTTTTATTCACTTGGCACCACCACCCAGAGGAGCATCGACCATCGATATTGGGCAAGGTACGTTGTTCGCCACTTTGTGCTGCATCTTTTCTGGGATAGATCATTGTACTTTATTTTGCATGCCGTGATAACCCGTGCCATGTTGGAACATATCACATTTGCTTTGAATTTGCACACATGTTTGATAACGTTCCTTGTATGTATATATACACATGCAATTATACACATAAGTATATTCATATTTTTGTTTCTTGGCTTGGTGTTACTCGGTCTGACAGCTGTTGATGCATCTCACGCTTGTGTTTTTGCTGTCCTTCATTCAGTCCATCTTTCTGTCGCATCAATCCGCCCGACCAAACAAGACGATTCTGTCAATCGTTTACATCCATGGACTTCTTGCGCATGATCTTTTAAGTCTTCAATGAAACGCAAAAAGGATTGAAGAGATTGCACGTGTTCAGAGCAAGAATATTCTCAGCATCACTTCCTGCCATTTCTCCTGAAGCCCGCTTTGAGACCAATGTCGTCCATTTCTTGGACACCTTTGATTGCACCACTGGATGTTTCCACACTGCCTACACTGACTCTAGTTTTGCAGCTCGTGCCTTTGCCCCTGGCTGTGGCTGTTCTAGTCCATCTGCTCCGCACAGAGCATTCTCAAGAACCAGGAAAGCAGGCCATTACAAATGTGGTGTGGAAGTACAGCAACTATTTGCTCGCAATGACAGCAGGAGAGTACAGCCAAGCGCCCCTGCCTTCAACGTTGAAGAATTTGCAGATGCGGGCTCCCAACATGCCTGTCGCCAGAGTCTGCAGCCCTTTAGTGATGTGCCACTGTTGTCAAGATTCCAAAATGATTGCAAAGACACCCGTCTCCAGCTCCAAAATTGCGAACAATGCCACCACACAAGTCACTGCCGACAACTTCTACAAAGTGTATTCCCTAGATGCAGGGCTTCTGCTCGCGGAATTTGTGGAAAAGCAATGTTCTTCCTGTAGACGATGCTACTTAGGTAATTGGTCCTTTCGAAGACCACAAGGCCATTTTGGACACATGATTGATTTGCAGTGCTTTGCCTTGGATGCTCATGGTTTTTTTGTCATGCCAAAGTTCAGGAGCCTTTATGCAGTTGAGGTATCTTTGCTAGAGTACCTTACTGACACCCTTACATTTTGCGGAGGTTCAATCAAGGGCGCTGTTTTAGTGTGGTCTCGCAGACATCCACAGCATGCTAGCATGCTTTTGGGCACAAACCACACCCTTTTGCCCCACACAATTGACAATCTTGTGACAGCATGGTACACTTGGAGGTGCTTGGCGATGAGCCAAAACTTTTCTGCTAGTTGGGACTTCTCCACTGCTGCATTCGATTCCTGCTTGCAGTCCCACCTTCCAATCATTCGCCAAGAGCATATCAAGAAGATGGTCGGACACATCGCTGCCTGCCCCAGGTGCTGTAATGATCTCTGCTTAGTTGTGGATGGGAAGCAGGGTGCACGACGGCTGATTTGTGCAGGTTGGGCTTGCTAGCGGGTATTGAAAAATGGGGCCCCGAAACAGGATTTCAATTCTTTTCTCCGGGAATTTCCCCAAACGTTTGTTTCTTCGGTTGGTCGTCAAACCACCCCAAATACTTGAAACAAAGAGTCTCTTGCGTTC
This sequence comes from Breviolum minutum Mf 1.05b.01, assembly GCA_000507305.1. NCBI lineage: Eukaryota > Dinophyceae > Suessiales > Symbiodiniaceae > Breviolum > Breviolum minutum. Next base: position 11,749 of record DF244678.1, on the reverse strand, counting down.
AAGGTACACAGGGCAGCCTCAAATTTCCCGATCTTGGGGTTGATTTTCCTTCTGGGTGCACCAATTATGCGCATGCGAAGCAGCAACATTGTCGAGAATGTTCCGGACTACGGGTGAGTGATTGCTTGATCCCCGACCAGATTGCAGTCATAGGGACAGAGGAAACTGAAGACCTTGATGGAACTGCATCCCTCTTCTACGTTGTCAAAGGTAAAGGCCCCTCTGATCCACATTCAACGGTGGACTTCCTGCTTCCCCGGACAGAGGTGCGCAAGGATTTGTTGCTCAACTTCGAAATCGGTCTTTTGCCAAACAAAACAGACCATGGCAACAAGAAGTCCCAGGCTGCTAAGGGGGCACGCCAAAAGGCACGATGGCAGCGGAAGAGTGAGCCTTCTTGCAAAACCAAGCCAAAGTCATCTCAACCATGCCTGAAACTGAGAAAAAGGCCTTTGCGCACGGATACTTCTCTTCCCAAACAGAATGCAGCAGGATGCCCTATCACCAAGGACCTTCACAAAAGGAGGAGAACCACAGGGGGAATTCTGACTTGTGTCCTGTCTTGTGGGCTATTGCTTGACTTCATTGAAATGTGGCGGGGTGAGCAAATAGACCTCGTCTACGTGTTCTTGTTGCAGATCGTGAAGGATTTGAAGGCACAAGGAGTGTCTGCATCAAGTATTGCATATGACAACGCATGCAAGCTTTGGCAAAAAGCGCAGGATCACAAAACATTGCGCGAGCCTTGGTCTAATGCTTTGGCAGAAGCAGCAATTGTTCTTGACCACTTCCACAAGAACCACACATGGTGTTTGAAGCATTTGCCACAGGTCAACCCAGATGAGGGCCGAAACAAGCAACTCTTGGCGAATAAAAACACAGAAGCCTGTGAGCAGCTCAACAGTTGGATTACTGCCCGGACGAAATCTAGTCTGGAAATGCCCCCGGGGCGCTTTGCAATCTATTGGTGGACACTTCTACAACGCCACAATGCCTGGCTTGACACTGAAAGTGCTTGTCTCCGCCGGAGATTTTTGTTGGGAAAGATGAAGCACGACCCTGACAAGACCAAGCAACGTGCCTAGTCCCCAGCGTTCTTTTCAAAGAAACGAAACAGATGCAAGCTTTCCTCACACGCAGCATCCGCAGTCTCACCCCGTCAAGGCAAAAATGAACGTGCATTGTTTGCTTGCTTCAATCCACCAACACAATACTCATGCCCTATTGCGTTCATGTCATGCTGGTCAGGCTCTGGCGGCGCCCAAGCTCCGAGCACCGGTCAAAGGCGCTGGATACATTTTGGGGACAGCAGGCCCCGCAGCCAAGCGTTCCGATTTCGGCAAACATGTCTTTCTCCACAAGATGTATCAAGATAGCATGCTTTCGTCTTAACTACACAAACCTGTTTGAGTGCGCATGATGTTCACGTGCACAGGACATACTTCTCCTGATCCAGCTCTGCCATGCTGGTGGCTGTCCTTGAGGCGTCAATATAGCGCTTGCAACAGTGATGGTCAGGCTCGACCGCGCCACCTTTTTTCCTCAACGGATGGGCGTATGATTCGAAAGCATATGTCTTTTTCCAGAATGGTTGGATTTTTTCATCTTGACATGCCGACCGCGCCTGGTGCAAAGAACGGGGTCTGTCAGTCAGCGCAAGGAAATAAGGACACATGCCTCAAGTCCCGCTTTCCAGATTGGTCCCGAAGCATGTGCATTTTCCGGGTCTGTCAAATGTTTTATACACACATATTTGCTCACGAATGGGTCTGAATACCAACGTCTGAAAACGCATTCCGAGCGAATTGCAGTCTCCTTACATATTCATATACTCCGCAATGTGCGTGTGATTCAAATGGGTATTTTCTTCCTCCAATGATCCGTGTGTGCTTCCACATTGCGATACTGCCCATTTAAACACACGCTCACCCAAGACACAACAGACCGAACGCTCATATTGTTCCGATTTTGGCCATGCTGTACCAAAACAAGCCAATTCTTGGCTTTTTGGCAGTGGCGCTTTGCATAGTGTCCGCAAACGGCGCAAAACGAGGTCACAAGCCTCCCGCAGAAGAGCATAGAGTGAGTGGCAAGGATGTCCGGGACATGACGAAGCTGCTTGAGCATCAATGTCCCTTCCCTGAAGAAACCATGGCCCAAAACTGCCGCATCTCCTGGAAGTATGCAGGCGCCTTAGCCAGAGCCACCAGTTTGCACCAAACTTGTGTCTACGTGCACCTCCTGATCATGTTGTCCTTGGTCCTGAATGCTGTCCAAGTGCGGTATGGCGGCATCCCTGGAAAATTCCCAAACTTGCTGATGATCCAGCATGGCGAAGCTGGGGACGGAAAATCGATAGCCTTGTGGCTGATTTTGCAGATTCTTTATTACTTTGATAGCATCAAAACCAAGCAGGATGCAGCGTCTTATCGTCATGAACTCCGAAAGTTTGAAGATGCCAAGAAGACCTTTGAGCAGCAAGGGCCGGATGGTGACATGGATGAGCCCTTGCCGCCACAGAAGCCAGACAAGCGAGATAGTGTGCAAAGCAAAGGAACTTTCTACGGTGCCTTGGCTTCAGCTTTGTGTGTGTGGGTTCGTTTGACAATATTGTTTTTGTTTTAAAAAAAGCTTTCCATGCTTATAGAATGCGACTGGCTTTTTGATACCCTGGCGTCCTTTAAGGCTTGGGTTGCTTGCTGGAAAGACAGAAAGGCAGATCCTTTTTGGCCTTGCATGAAGGAAAGACTTGGCTTGCAGAAGCTTTTGAGCAACAGAAAGGAGGAAATTTCGAGGATTTGAATATGATCATGGATCATGATCTTTTCAAAAACAACCCAGCATCCGGGCAGGGCCGGTTTCATGTACGAAACCCTCATGTCACAGGAGCTGTCTTGATGCATTTGGAGGAGATTTTGGAGATGGTCAAGAAACCAGACAGTGTGCAGGGTCTTCCTCGGTTCATCATTGGCCATTTTCTTCCTGTCTGCAATAAAGTTGCTCCCGAGGGCTTGTCACAGGAGCAGCTTCAACACTTGCTCCTAGAAGATCCTGACTACTTCAATTCGATTTGACCTACGACGACATCGTCACAGCAAGTTGCAACATTTTGTGTGTGGCAGATGCTCTCTTCCCATACTTCAAGAGACGAGATGACGAAATCGGTCCAAACAAAGATCGTTTTTCGGAAATCCGAGGCATACACACCATGGAATTTGAAGCCGGAGTCACGACCTCTTTCCAAACAGAATTCAATTCCATGGTCGACCAATACCGGGCTGCAAAAGCTTCTTCACGTGTACAGTGCAAAGCGAGCTTGCTTTCCAAGGACAAAACAAAGCCTCTTCAGTTTATTCCTGGTATCCATGTTTTCGAACATGTCCTTTCATACCTCTTGACCAGAGCCGGTGTCCCTGCTGAAAGGCAGCTTGCGATGTCGGGAGAAGACATCGTGCGTGCAGTGGCCACCTTGGAACCCCAGACATTGCTTTCCAGCTTCTTGCCTAGTGCGGTTCCTGCATCAGCTTCGCAGCACACTGTGGATGCTGCTTTCGCCCTCTCCTCCTGGTTTCAAAAGGTTTACCACTTCACTGTCGATGCAGAGGACCAGTTGATCCGCTTTCGCGGGGCCCGTGAATCGATGATGGCCTTGCCCACACCTACGGCCACAGCTTTCGCATCCTTGCTCGAGAAGGTACGCTGTAGGCTTTGTTTACACCGTCCCTTTAATTTACGCATGTCGACAGCCATCATTCCAGTTTCTTTCTTTTGCTTTTCTTCTATTTTGTGCTGTCCAAAGCAGGCTGCTCCAACTTTGCTCGACACCTTCAACACTTTCCTCAAGGTTGACAGAAAAGAGTACAAGCGCATGCTGATGGATCCTGAGATCTATGCAAAGCAATGTGACATTTTGTTGCTGGCTCTTGTAGGCCTGGTGGTGGTGCAGTCTGGGCGTTGGACCAAGGCCCGTTACAGCCCTGATGATGAAAACTTCGCACTGGCTGCCAATAGGCTGCAGAAACTGTGCCCAATCAATTTTGAAGCCTTGCGCAAGGAGGTCCCTCATGACAAAGAAGATGGATTGCCGTGCGTCATCAATCAAGAGGCCGCAGACACAGTTTGTCACGCGTTGGCCAATCTCTTGGCTGGCAAGCCTGTGCAGATTGATGCCTTGCCTGATGTCTTCACCGGAGCAAATGTCATTCTGACGCAGCTTCAAGACATTCCACCAACTCAGCCTCCTGCCGCAGCGGCCACGCCGTCTCCAAAGATTGCCCCTGTCCGACTAGTGTTGACTCAAGTTGACATGCAGAATCCAGAGGGAAGCGATTCCGAACTACCTCCTGCAAAAAAGCTTCGGAAGCAGGACATCACACCTGAGGAGTTGAGGACACACCAAGATGCCATCAAGAAAATGATTGGTTGGGTTATGAAGCAAAAACGTCCATGCTTGCAGATGTGGCGCCTCAATGAGAAGGCCAAGAACGTGTCTGCTGCAGAAGAACCTTGGAAGAGGGCTGCTACGGTGTCGAAGTTGCTATGCGCTGGAGGGCTTGCTCAGAAGACTGCTGACAAATCTGTCCTCCAGCTGCTCAAGCCGCCGGTGGATGAGATTGAAGACATCTGCCGGCAAATAGCGGACACTATCAGCATTGACAAAGACAGCGAGATCAAACAGATGCAGGACCAGATGGGCAAAAGAAACTTGGAGTCTGAAACCTGGAGCGCTGAAGCTTTCAAATCCATGTTGCGCTTGTGTGGCGAGGGCTTCAACTGACAGCTGCGAGTGGTAGCTGAGTTTTGAAAGGCAAAGCCCTTCTGAGAAGCATTGGACATGCTAGAGTATTAGAGTATTATTGAACTGAACTGCGTGCCTGGAGGCAGGCAAGGGTGGCTGACGATAGAAAAATTGCATAGCACCGATCAGCTGAGATCAGAGCACTGGCTCCCGTGCCAATTTGGCAACACACAGGTTGTGTTGCAAGTACCCAGATTGTTTTTACGCCCAATCCACGGATGCAGGCTTAGGCAAAGGGTACAGAGCGCCCAAATAACATGTGTCATACAGCATACAAAGCATGGCTGGTGCCATCAAGTCAGAACACAGTCTCTTTTGTCATTACCTTTTTCTGCCTTGCGCATTGTCGACCCATCCCATGCAGGCCTGTCACAAAGTCGGAGCAGATAGATTTTTTTGTCATCCAATCGGCCTTGGCAATTTTGCTGTTGATCCGATCCCAAGAACATCTTTCACAACATGAGACCATGCCCACAAATTCATTTCGTTGGTTCTTGAAACCAGGAGTTTGCAGGACAAAACAAAGTTGGAACGAACCACACTATACCAGCGCAGCCTCGGCAGAATCCCGTCTCCCCGTCAGCCAAGTATAGCAAAGCACTTCAGAACCTTCAATCAGTTCGGAAGCAGGCAAACACCAGAAACATGCAACTTAGAGAGGAACTTGGCCAAAGACTGTGCCACATCCCATCTCCTACCCTATCCTGTCCACAATTTCACCAGAATTCACTGGCCCTTGTTCAGGCTGAAGGCGAGCGTTCGTTTTCCAATTTCTTGAGATGGATTGGGCTGAAGGCGCGAGCTGTGGGTTTAATGTGTGAGATTCATTGAGAATCTGGTAACGTCTTGCGGCATTTGACTGACCATTATGTGTGAACTGACACATTTTTGAACCAAAACCCTGGCGCAATGTCAAATGAGTGTCTTTGAATATCGACGACTTTTGTCCAAGTGTTTCACGAAATTCAAGCCATTCCAAACATCAGTACTGTCTGTTAAAGCAATGGTATACGTTGCTTTTCGATCATTTTCCGCATCGCAATCCATGCCAATGAGGTGGGACGACCAGACAATGTCGCCGCCGCAAGACTTCAAGCAGGAGACGGGTGGAAGCCATGGTTGTGCTTGTTGTTGTTGTTGTTGTTGTTGCTGTTGCTGTTGCTGTTGCTGTTGTTGTTTCTGGTGTTGTTGTTGTTGTTGTTGTTGATGATTGAGATGAGACGGAGGATCCTCCCGTGGCAAAACCACAATGGTGGATGCTAAGGCCCACCTAGCTAAAAATTGAAAACTTCTTCACTCACACATACACACACAGACGCACACTTAAAAAAGACTTAGACCGTGATGGTGGTTGTTGTTGTTGTTGTTGTTGTTGTTGTTGTTGATGATCGAGATGAGACGGAGGATCCTCCCGTGACAAAGCCATAATGGTGGATGCTAAGGCCCACCTACCTCAACCTTTCAAACTTTCCTGTGACAAAGCCATAATGGTGGATGCTAAGGCCCACCTATCTTATTCATGCATTGAGTGGGCAGGCTTGGGTGTGCATGTGTCATTTGCATGTGGAGTTTCTTTGTCATGTTTGGCTCAAGTACCTTGGCCAAACTGGCTAGAGAAGAAATTTGTGGAGGCGTCACCTCCATGAGTTTGCGTGGCGCGGTAGCGCGTCATACTGACCGCCCCCTGCTTTCAGCCTCGGCACGGGTGGCGTTCACATCCCACATTTCCGCTCTTCTTGCCGAGGGACGGCGGGATGAAGCATTGGTTTTGTGGGATCAGGTCTTCGAGGTGGTCCACAAGCCGTATCCCATGGGTGAGATCTTGGACGTCCCTTCCATGCCACCGATGCGGACCTTGGTTTGCACGCGGAGCGGTTGCATGCGATGCCTCCGTGATGCAGGAGGGTTTTACTTCCCATGGATTGGCCCGTGGTGCTACCGTCGGACGATGGTATCCCCAGGAGAAGAGCCAAGCCAGGCTTGGCAGAACCTTCACCACGATCAGGAGAAGATGGATCTTTTGCTTGTGGCGATGTATGCCTCGCATTGGGAGCTTCGGGACTTTTGCCCAGTCATCTGGGACCAAGTCTTGGCCAGAGTTAGTGAGGAGCCTGGATGCGCAAGGCTTTCCGAGGTGCGTGAGCAATGGCGCCGTTGGCAAGTGGGTCAGGAGCTATGGAAGGACCCCGGAGCTGTGGCGCTACCACGGTACTCCGCTGCGGTCCGATCCCCTTTGGCTCGAGCTCATCGGGCGATGCATGGTTGGATCTCTTTGGTGGCTTCGGGATCCATGGAATGTTTGCCGAAGTCGTGTCTGGCCTGTGGCACCCTCACACGCCACACCTGCTCCCATTGCCTCAGGGGGCTGTGCTTCGACTGCGACGTCAACTTTCCCCGCTACATGTGCTGCATGGAGTTCTATGCAATGGGCACCCCAAGGCTCACACTGCCCGCTGTTCATCTTGGCGATCCTCGTGGTAGCGTCCTGCGCCACCTCTTGGAGTTGGCGAGACCAACACCGGAGATGGTTGGACCCGAGTCGGAGGAGCCGGAGGAGACCAGGGGTGATGTGTGGGGGTGATGCCAATCCAGCGGCGTTACCGTTGGCAGGGTGGCAAGCTGTTGATGCTATCCAACAGGTGGAGGACCAGCGCATCCAAGCATGGAGGAAGGACAATGGGCTCACCTTGGACGAAGACTTCGCGTTCGCCTTCACTACGTACGAGCAGGCGCAAGTGATGGCTGGTGGGTTGGTTGCCGATCGGTGGGTGGCCGTGAGATCAGCAGCCTCTGATTCCATGCTCCAGGAGGTGTCAGCAGCCATCCACGATATGAGGACTGTACCTGCCCAACCGAGGCGACGGCCTGCACCCAAGTTCAAGGCCAGGAGGCCAGGTGTCAGGCTCCGACCCAATGCTGAGGACAGCCCGGAGGTTGTCACGAAGCGAGTTGACGCTTTGGCGGCGATCTGGGTGACGTGCCAGGTGCTTCGACCACGTGGAAGGATGTCAGTGGAGTTGCAAGCATCTTGGGATGAATCTTGTCGCCGCTTGGCTCAACGACAGGTGGCCCACGCAGAAGCCGTGACGATATCTAATGTCATCAAGACGTTCCATGAGCTGAAGGCGGTGTTGGATTCGCGAGGCCGTCCACTGCCTCCGGAAGAAGTCGACATCGACCATTTCCTGTATCATGGTACTATGGCCCCATCTCGGGCCCTGGCAGCACTCAAATGGATTGTGAAGAATGGTGACCTGGGCTGGCCGCTACATCATGCAAGCATCCCCACCACAGTGTCCCGGAAGCGTCTACGTTCCCAAGCGCCGGTGGTTGCTCCTCCTATGCTGGGGCATTTGGAAGACACTATCGTGGGATGCTGTGGCATCAATGATCCCGAGTGGCTTTGTTTGATGGGGTCGTGGATGGTGGCAGTATGCAGCATTCAAGGCCCAACCGTACTGGGAATGTTCCCCGACAAGGATTTGGTGGTCTTCAAGTTTTTCCTGCCTCGAATCACTTGAAAACTCCGTGGTGGCAATGTCCACTCTGTGAGTTCCAAATCTTTAAAAAGGAAACAGACAGAGAGAATGATCCTTACCATGCTAGAAGACGGCACCTCAAAAATGTGCATGGTCAAGTGGCTCCACCTCTTCCCAAAGGAAATGCTTTGAATGCCCCTCACCGTCTTATTCAAGCGAATGTGGGTCTCAACTAGAGGTGGATGCAGAAATATAAGATTTTCCAAAGTAAAAAATGGAATGGTGCTCATGATATTTCTCCGTATCCCGATCATTGGAAAACGCACACTGCCTCAGCCACGGGGAAGACTTGGTCGAAGGCTATGTATAAATGTCGAACTTGTGGACTCTGTGTTTCCTCGGCGGATATCCCTATGCACGCATGTCGTTTAGCTAAGGGTCCTATTCCTTCAATTCAGAAACGAAAGGCTATTTGGAAGAGTTGTGTCCCCCCTACTCTCAACTTGAGAAATAGGAACAGAAACAAGGAAAAACACCATCCTGATAGACCTTCGACCATCAGGAATTCTGCCACATCTCGGGGACTGAGAGGGGTTAGGGTAGGTGAAGCTGCGCATCCAGGGCCATCTTCATCCACCGATCCCAGCCATAATAAACTCAAGTTGTGGAGCTGCAACATCGAATCGTGGCAGAGTAATGGAAAAGATGTTCTTTTAGCCGCGGTTGATGATAATGTCAATATTGTCACCTTACAAGAAACGAACATCAGTGCAATAGCTACACCAGGCATGGCTCATGTTGCCAGGAATTTGGGTTGGCAGCTTCTTCATGTGCCTCGCTCCAGATATTCTACTAACCGAGGTGGAGTGGCTATCTTATGCCGTAGCCCTTGTGCTCTCGTTGAGGTCAGTAGACATGATGGACCTGAAGGACAGTTTGCACTTGCTCAAATTGCTACCCCTAACAAAACCATTTACGTGGCTACTCATTATAGACATAGGACTGACATGGACTTCACCACTCTGCGTTCCTTATGCTACCAAATTCATTCCACCTACAATACCGATTGGTGTATTACCCTTGATGGAAATGCTAGTATGGAACAAGGACCGTGTGTTGACTTATTTCGTGAAATTCAAGGTGTACGTGCTGCAACGGCAATGCACACAAAAGGTTCAATCCCAATTGATGGTGTTTGGCATGCTCCCAGCCTTCTGACAGTTAGGTCAACAAACAACAAACCTGGATTTGGAGATCACGGTATCGCTGAAACGATATTTGATCTCACTGTTCCTCCCTGTAAGGACCGACTTTGGCGTTTTTCTCACACGCCAAACTTTCAAACGCCTGAGGATTTGGAAGAGAGGACCCAAAACGTAAACAGTTGGAAACAAGTTGCGGTAAGTGAAATAAACTGGCAGCAGCACGTGCGGAATCCACAGGAAGCTTGGCAGGTATGGTGCAATGATGTTTGCCATTGGTTTCACTCCCAAAAATTTGATCAGCAATAATTGGGAAATGATCAGATGTTTAGGCTCGCCCCCTTGGATTAAGCATAGTTCTCATCGTATGGGTTCTGAACAAAGTCTTGAAGAGAGACAACTTCGGAGATGGATCTGTTGCTTACATAAGCGCTTCAGCTTGCCAGGCTTGGAAAAACCATCCTCCAAGACCTCAAACAGAAAATCCTCCAAACCCGAGTTCCATTAGATGAAGCTGAGGCTGTTCACAACAATTAGTGGGGGCATGCGGCCAACTTGGCTAAAGAACGACTCCAAAAGATACAGTCGGAACAAGCTAGACAGAAACTACAGAAATGGAAAGATAAGGNCAAAATTCCCTAGGCAGCGAACAAGAAAACACAACAAAAAGACAAACCAACACCACAAACCAAACCACAAAACAAACCCAAGCGCGAAGTCTCTCGTGCCTAGAGAAATGCAAACTAGGTGAAACAAGTGAAACGTGCGCCCCTCTCTCAACCCCTCAAAGGTTCTCTTCCACCTCGATGTACTTCTCCATGTGTCCAGTCTTAAATGTCAGCCATGTCAATATCTGCCACCATGCGCTCAGGCGGATTCCTGACATCCGGCTTCAAGCGTTGTCGCTTGAGAGGATACGTGCCTTCACGTGTCTGCTACTTTTTCGCACAATTCTCCAAAAAGAAATCGACTTCAGACTGTGCAGCACCTTCTTTGTGGTAAAGTGCCTTCAATAACTTCTTGGAGTTAAAGGTGTAAGGTTCGACATATCCCTTGTACTGCGCCATCCAACTACCACATTACTTCCAATACCTAGTAACCGCATCAATATCCGCACCTCGGTACCTTTTCTCTTCATATGGATCTTTGCGGTTGCGTCTAGTAGCCCGGTCAAATAACAAGGTGTTGAGATATTCTTTGGGCTTCCCAGTAGGAGCGTGGACGTACATACGGTCGCTCAACACCTTCCACTTCAAATTGATGTTCATCCATAGGTGCTCTGCCTGCAGTCGGCGCTTCTCTTTGCTGAATGCCTGCACAGTGAGTTCTTCTGTGAGAGTGTTCCGGGTAGTAAATGTAGACCACAGATTCTTTTGCGATAGCATGAAGTTGAGTCAATCCCCCGGGTTCTGACGGCCAGGCAGCATGACTCCCACTGTAAGTCTCTCTCCACGAGCTCCCTGCCATGCAGCAGAACACTTCTGCGAGAACACCTCACATAGAATGCCCTCCTGCAACACCCCATAGCTGTCCAAGAGGACTTTATCATCAAGTTCAAGCCAGAAAACTCTACTGGTAACATTTACTACAGATACAATGGTATCTCCAGGCAAAGACCATTGTCTGATCTTGTACTGCACTTCAGTGCTGTCATTCTCCTCCATTGCATTACAAGCAGCAGCAGCACCGTAGCTGCTGTGATGCCACGGTGGTGTTTCGGAATAATCAGGGAGAGGCTCTGAGGCGGGCCGACCCTTAGTATGTGCAGTATCATTCGGTGAGAACATCCAGCTGAAAAGCCTGTCCGCCACCATAGGCGTCCAGCAAGCAGAGAACCAGACATAGAGCGTAGTGATCAAGCTGCACCCACCAAACCATTGGGCAAATCCCCCTCGATCATTCGGATGAGGCGTACCGGCATGGTACTTCCTCTTTCCTTTCTGCTCTTTGTTCTCCTTGCAAATGACCTTGACCAAGCCAGTACAACTCCGTGCTCTTTCCGAGGAGGGGCTGGGCTGGTTGCACCGTGCACTGTTCAGAAGTTCCCGATATAGCGGCAAGATCTAGAACTTTGGGGTCAGGAGCAGCTGCGTATCTTTGTCACATAGGATCTTGGTGTCATGCTCCAGTATACTACGCATGAGCCACGCAAGCGTGTCTGCTAGGTACTCAGCTAAAATCCAAGTAAGGTGCGAAGCCATTTGAAGAACTTTCCCGTTGTGAACCTCAGAGTTCCGGTTTGTGGCCAGAATTTGAAGGCAATACCCTTA
>DF244677.1:0-24417 GCA_000507305.1 Breviolum minutum Mf 1.05b.01 | reverse complement strand
AAACTCTTCTGAATATCTCCAAGGGCTCCTTCCATAGCAGTCACCCGCTGATCCAATCCAGGAACCCCCAAACCGGGAGGTTGAGGCACACCTGACTCGGCACTGAAAAAGGTGAAGTGATCCTTCGCCACTGCAACCAAAGCCGCTGCATAAGGGAGGAAAGGTTCTCCATTTGTTCCAATGGGGAAAGCGACGTCCATATCGTCGCCTGCAGGGAAGGCTAGCTGTCCTTCGAATTCTGAGGAAAGCAGGCCCAACCAAATCTTCAAAGTAGCTGAGCCTTGAGGTTGTTCGCGATCTGCAGCCGAGGCCGGAACGATGGCCACTTGGACTGCTTTTGAAATTGAATTCGGGGCAATAGACCTTTTTGCCCGCTTTCGATGCCATGCTCCTTCTGGAAGAGCTACCAATAGCCGGGAGTCCACCTCCGCAACTAAGATAATGGCCGTAGTGCATGATGGGTCAGCTGACACAAATGAGCCAACCTCGTACTCAAAATCCACCGCCTCTCCGCAAGCCACCAAATGATGCCTGGGATCTGAAACTTCCGGAACTTCAGATCCCGATCCTTCTTCTTCCGTCATTTCTCAGCCCCAAGGGCTGAGGGAATCTTGAGCTTGGCGGTCTCCAAAGCCAAGCGGGCGTCAGCTTTCGTGGGAAGGCCAACGAAGATCGAATTGCCAAAGCCAGAACCACGAGACACAATGGCCTTAGTCTCCTTCCAGCTAAACAAGACCTTAGGAGGGTTGAACTCAACCCCGTCCACAGTCCTGATCACCAAATAAAGATTGCTGCCCTCCTTGATCTTGTTGCGACCAGAAGACCCACGAGGGAGATCCTGCAAACAACGCAAGATCCAAGCACCAACAGAGCGTGCTACTGCAACACGCTCCTCAGGTACACCAGGTGATGCAGCAGATATGCTATAGCCCGAACTCAATGGGGTAGTCGAGGAAGTAGGAGCCACTGCAATGCCAGAGCCCGAACTTGGTGGGGTAGCGGAGGATGTAGGGTGAGCTTCCTGCTCCACAAGCTCAAACTCTCTCTGAAGCTTGTAGTCCACCAAATCACCCTCAAGCTTGTAGCACCGATCTCGCACCTCCTCCAATTCAGAATCCACTCGGGCCACTTGCAGAGTAAGGCTCTTGACTAGCCCTCGCAGTTGATCCACTTGGGATTGGAGGTCCTCAGAGCTCATAAAAGCTTGTAGAGCTGCTCAGGGGATTGATGCACCGAAGCCAGTCGTGACCTGATCCAAACACGCCAGCTGCCACGAAGCAGATAGACGATGTCCAGAATAGGACCGAGTAGCAAGCCAAGCAAAAGTCCAACCAGGCAGCTAGGGATATCAAGTTCCTCAGGGATCCAAGTTACAAGAGCTGGGCACGAAGGGCAGTCAAGTGCAGGGACCTCTGAGTGAAGAAAGTCGGTGAGCAACCGGAGAACAACTGCTGAAAGAGAACCGCTGGTGGCTCCGATTGCCACCGACCGTTCCATTCAAGTTTGACCCGAAATTGCTGAAGAACACCAAATGCATGAAGGGTCATATATATCATCAATATGATATGCTAAAACTTATGTTTAAACAACAAACATCTCAACCACCTCCAGTACCCATCACATCATGATCAGCCTCCAGGAGTGTCAATGATTGCTCCAGGAGTTCCACTCCACATGATTCCTCCATGTTTCCCAGCAACGTTTCCACCATTCTCATCCAATCCTTAAACAGCCTCAGAACAACCAACAAAAAAAACATAGCCGTTCATAACCAACAAAGTGAATGTGAAAACTGCCAAACAGCCAGTCTTTAAGGATCATGCCAACCAGGGCGGCACCAACCATATCCTCCGAACAGAGAGTGGCAGTGACTCAAAAGTTACAGCACTTCGATTTGATATCCGGACACACATAGTCCATGTACATCTCTAAGCATCAAAGCCACTCAATCATAGCTGAGCTGTGCACGGCTGTTGGAAGCAAATGCAGGATAAAGTGCTGCCAACAAGCTCGAAAGCACCTGACATGTGAAGCTTGCAGTGAAATTGGTGCGAATATGTGAAAGAAACAACATATATAGAAATATAATCAAATATACAACATACCAGTTGCAACAAAGAATGCAACCAAAAAAGGCTGGCCTGCATCAGCTCCAGTAATTCACTCTCACCAATTTGACCAACCTCACCAGCTGCCAGTTCACATTCTTTGATGCTTGAACCTACTGTCCCCCTGAGGATCTTGCTGCATCATTGACCTCAAAGACTTGAGGCTGGACCGACTCATGCTCTGAGAATCAAGCAGCTTACTTATTCTGGAAAGATATTGGAAATATATGGAGATATTGTGGAGATATTAGATATAGGATGCATACAATGAGGCTGTAATGTTGAAATGATGAAGTTTGCCGTACCACATCAAAAATGTCAAACTTGGGAGCCTACCGCTTCAATGAATACTCTGAGTTTGATCTTGTGGGACCTGGCCATCGCACAAAAAAATTGCAAGTAGTTCCTTGAGTGGCTGCAGGTTCACACCTTACCAAGTCAGCTAAAGCCTGTGAGAGTTGTTCAGAACCTTGGAACGAAACATGTACCAACACATGAAGGGTCATAAAACACCGGCAAATCAGCCAGTACCTCACAGTGATCTTCCAAGACAAAATTTGATGAGGCTTTGGGATTGGTGTGGCATTCCAAGTCTAGATTTTTGGGCTGAGTGTTGTGCAGTCATCACTTGCCGAGAGAGCAAGCATTGTAGTAACCTCAGGTTTTTTTCCCTAAAAAGGACTCGAGGTGAACACCCCAACCTCCAATGGATCTTTCAGTTGGAGCCCACTCAGACGCGGTGAATATCTCTGTCTGGGGCGTAAGCCCTGAACATTGAGAGCACTAAACACTTTTCAATGATCTTCAAGACCTTGAAAGCCCAAACCCTTAGATTCCCTCAGAACGCTAAGGAATGCGATACGCCTGAAAACCCACAAGACTCATCAAAATTCAGCCAAACCCACCAAATCCCACCAGCTCGAGGATGGACCCATGAATTTGGGGATTGGCAATGGATGGCGCCCTGGCCCTTGGCACTTTTTGATGTCCTCTCATGCCCCCTTCATTTAGCCAGCATGAAACATACGGAAATTCACTGTCAAATCCGACATCCTACGGTTCCTTCACAGACTTTGGATGCGTGTCTCTTTTTTCTGCCCTGCGCCCTATCTGAAACAATTTGGGCCATATATCGTATACAGTAGTATTTTCACAAATGCTTCATCGAAGAGATACCGTAGCTGAGCACCAAGCCATTGTTAGGCTAAACTCATCACGTTCCTTTCAACGAGAGACTGCTGCAATGGGATGAGAAACGTTTCTAAAAATAGTATCTTAGAAAACTATAGAAAACTCCAAGACAACAGAATGGGAATTCCTCAAAAAACACGGTTGGTTCAGGGGGTCTTCGTTCCCAGCCTCTTCGGAAAGCTGGTGGAGACCAAGGTGTTGCCATGCCACCTGTTACATGTCAACTTTCTATAAAGGTCAAACTAAATCGAGAATGTACGGTACACTGCACAGCAATATTTAAAAAATCCTGTCAACATCTTCAAAGCGAATTGCTGAACCCATCGATCAACCCACGAAACACACAAGAGTTGAATGTGAAATGTCAGCACCTGCCAAGATTCAGGTGATTCGATCACCTTCAGCAACTCGATGATGAAGACACTGCAGCGGGCGTGTTTAAACACTAAATGCTGGGGACCTCAACACTGGTGCCAAAAAAACCTCTTTCCTTCCCTCACTTAGTTTTTCAGACAGCCGCAAATGGATCACACATGTTTCAAACTTGAATCGATGTTTCGTCGCTTATACAATCATACTCACGGGCAAAGGCTGGCCTGCAGCTTTGAAATCTTTGAACTTCCTCTAAGCCTTGACCAAAAGGCCCAGACTCAACCATGGTCTTGCAAACTGCCTGTCACGCCCATAAAGCTGCCGGTGGCCACAAGAGTTGGGGAAAAAAAAACCTGTCATCAATGTTGTACCATTTTTTTCTATTTTGGACACCGACCTTTTAGAAATGCTTCAGTGTGGACATCAAACGGCCTTAACTTGCTGGAGCTCCACGCTGTCTCTCTGCTCCAGGTCTTTATCTCAGCAAAGTGCAAGTGGGACAAGCCAGGTAAAAACGACGTAAGATTTCAACATGCCACTGGGAAAACGCAGCAATAAAGCTACTAAAGATTCTAAAGCTCGGATATGCTCAGATCAACTTCAGGTTTTCTATCTTGATTGACTGTTTGAATCTTTAACTTCATCGCTTCAAACACTCTTCACACCGATAATGATTGATGTGTCACATGTGTCTATACATTTCTTGGAGCTGGGTGGCCCTCACCCAAACTCCAAGCAAGAGTAAATGCCGGACCTGTCTCAGTTCCAAGCTTTCGTACATTCACAGCAAATAACATGGACAGTCACAGCTTGAAACGGCTGTGCCTTTGGTGGCATCTGCTGGAAAGACCTGGCCCAGCTGCGGGGGGGAGCCATGAAAACCAATGGATGCTCAGATTGTCGGTTGGAAAAAAAGACCTCGGTCAAGGGTAGACATCTATCTATGGGATTTCTATGGGTCGCGTTTAAAAACCATCAATCTGTTGGGCTCACCTTACTTCTGGCGGTGCGTGATAGCCTCAACGAATAAAATCAAACTCAAGCTAAGCTAGCATAGCTTGATGCCATTTAGCTAGAATCCATGCAAGCACTATGAAATGACTGAGTTCATAGCCCTGATCTCTCCATCATGCCCAGTTGAACCTGCAAGCGTTGAGTCATCACGTCACCAAATGATTGAGTTGATTTCCCCACCTCACGAAGTAAAAAGTTGAGCTCTGGAAGCCCTAAAGTTGTAGCCAAACTGCGAGCCACCTGGGGTAACGGGGGTGCTAACAGGGAGCGACCCATCGTTGACGAAACGTGTCATCTCAGCCCTTTGCCTTGGAGATGGCGTTGTCTCTAGCAGAGGAGCTGCTTGGAAGTTCATATGCCACGTGCCTCACGCGAATCTCTGTGGTCTTTCTTGTTAAAGAATCTTCCGTTTGTTTTTGGATTTGTTGTTGGCACCTCTTGGTTTTAATTTGTTTTTCTCCATGCCGTTTCCATATTGTTTCCGCTATCTTTGTTGGCACCCTGCCTTACAAGAGCCGCAAAGGCAGTGACACATGGAGGGGGAGCTGGACCTTGTGCGCACGTAGTGTGGTGCATTGGGTCCATGTTTCTCTGGGGTTATGTCTGAGGCTGCTGCCATCCAAAGGCGCCTTTGGGCTTAGCCTCCCAGTCTGTTGAACATCGTTCGGGTGCATGATGATGATGATGATGATGATGATGATGATGATGATGATGATGATGATGATGATGATGATGATGATGATGATGATGATGATGATGATGAGTGAGGATGATGATGAGATGATGATGATGAGTGAGTTGAGTGAGGAGTGGATGATGATGATGATNCGTAGACGTAGACGTAGACTTGATGATGAGAGTAGACGTAGATAGATGATGATGATGATGATGATGATGATGATGGTGATGTGAGTGATGATGATGATGATGATGATGATGAGGATGAGGATGATGATGATGATGATGATGATGATGATGATGATGATGATGATGATGATGATGATGATGATGATGATGATGATGATAAGGATGAGGATGATGATGAGGATGATGATGATGATGATGATGATGATGAGGATGAGGATGATGATCATGATGATGATGATGATGATGATGATGATAATGAGGATGAGGATGAGGATGAGGATGAAGATGAGGATGAGGACGAGGATGAGGATGATGATGATGATGATGATGATGATGATGATGATGATGATGATGATGATGATGATGTGGTGCATGGTACCACCTCTATGCTATGACAGTACCAGTTGTATGTCAATCCCATGTTGATCATGGTAAATGTGGTAAATCACTGTGCCCACCTCACTTGAAATGATTCGTCTTCTAAAGGCGACCTGGAAAGTGGCGTCACTGCGGTAAACGACAAAAAACAGACCGTTACGTTCCAAGTCGTCGACGGACCCGGCTGTGGTAGATCTTCAGGAGGCGTCATGGGTACTTCCAAATTCGGACGCCGTGGTGCTGCTGTCTCTGGTGTTCCAGGCATTGTGATCCGCTCCAACGCCTGGTCAGGAACTCCTTGGTGCAAAACATATGAAAGAAAGACCATCTTTTAAACCTTAAACATCCTTTAAAGCCTTCAATGAAGATTCAAAATTGGAGAACATTTGGGGAACACAAATGAATATGATGAACTGAATCAGCATGAACAAATACAAGGGATATCTTCAAAGAATTTCAATTAACTCTATTCTATCATTCTTGAAGATATTGACTACCGTGGGCAAAAACGCTTGGGGCAGGGACGGTCTTCGTTCAAGGACACAAGGTTCCGTTCTGGCAAGTTACCTGACGACCAAGCCACTGCAAATCGACTTGGTTTGGATGAACAACTTGGCACTTGGATGCCTGGTTCAGATTCTTGACCACTCAAAACACTTGGAAAAACGTGGTTTGCTGGCCTGCAATCTCTGGAGTTTCTGCACCCAGCACCTCTGGTGCTGCTGGTGTCTCTGGAACCTGCGGGGTCTGCGGTGCTGCCTCTGGTTGTATTTTCTTGGGTCGTCCTCGCTTTCGCTTGACCTGGCGATTCGTTGGTTGCTTCAGGCAATGCAAACATAGACGAACGCCCGTGGTGCCTCTGAACCAGCTAGAGGTGGTTCTTCATCAGGACCTTCTAGCAAATGGAAGTCAGAGCATCAGGTGTCGGATGTAGAAACGCAAGGCAGCCAACTTACAGCAGTCTTTTAACTTGATGTAACTTGCGTAAGGGGCTGGCGCTTGGGTGGACGCTTCGCAGCCTTCTCTGCTGCCTTCTCTGCCTAGAGTCGGGCAAAATAGCATGGTTTAGCAATGTTTCGGGCTGTTTCTGGTATTTTCTGGTATTTCCGGTAGATCCCCTGAGTCAATGACTAAAGAATGCCCTTATTCCAATGTCCCATTGTCATATATCATATTAGTAACGTATATATTTGAATGCATTTTGATGTCTTCAGAGTTGACCGTTGCGGAAATGGATGATTCGGCTTGGCATCTCAGCAACCTGCCTGCTCGGCTTGTCTCTTTGCTCTCAGCTTTTCAGCTTTCTTGACCTTCTTCCTCTTCTCTTTTGCTCGGATTCGAGCCTCAGGCCGCCAACATGTCAGCACGAAGCGTCAATGGTCCTCCATGGTCTTTCATGATTATCAATTGATTATCTAGTGCAGCAACATATTTGAGGTCAAAATATGTCAATTCTGTTTTTGAGAAAGTTGATCAGGAGTTCTCAAGGAATGAACTGGAGAAATTTCAGATGCAGGTGGAGCTTGCAGATCCAACAAATGTCCATGTTTCGTCCATCTTCATTTTGACCCGAAAAGAAAGCGGGCAAGTCATCCAGCTGAAGGTTCAGAATCTCCAATGATTCTCGAACTGCTGACTGCTCCCATGAAGATTCAATTGAATTTGCCGCTCGTAAAAGCACACCTGATAGCTCTTGCTCCAGGGCACCAATGCCGGAGCTTCTAACTGATGGATCTATCTCAAAGCTGTCTCTGGGAAGAGTGGAAACAAAGTGCGATGATGGCGTATCCATTTCTGGTACATCTTCCAATGATCTTTGGAGAGGAACAAAGCTAACCTGGGAGCTTGCAGCAGAATGGGCACTTTGCACTTGTACCATCTGTTCCTCACCAACTGCGCGAGCTTTCAGCAGCTGCACCTTGGCCTCTGCATGATGCAACTCCTTGTCTCTTTGGACTAACTCTGCCTTCAGCTCGGCTTTTACCTTGGCATGCTTGGAACGTGCACCGCAAGCTGCCGCATTGCCAGCCTCCAAGAGTTCAGAGGTCTTTTCTTCAGAACGTCGACTCTCCAAGACTTCGCTCCGCAAATTCTTGATGGCAGCATCCTTACGTGCAGACTCTCGCCGAATCTGCGACAAAGATCGAGATCGCTCTTCTTCATGTCTGGCTTCTTCGTTGCGGTGACGCGAAACTTCTTTGTACCGCTGTTGCAGCGTAGTGACCAGCGCTTTTTTGCGATCCGCATCATCCCGGCTTACAACGAGTCTCTGCTTGGTGTCTCGTATGCGTTCACGCAGATCCCCCGCCTGTCAAACAGGTATCAATATGCCGTGACAAGCAAACATGGCTTGATTGTTATATGCAATGTGATGCAATATGCATACATATTCAACGCAGTGTTTTTCTCACTATGGGTGAATATGAAACATTTGACTAAATCTCTTAAAATAGTTGCGGGGATGTCCACATTGCACAGCCCAAGAACGGAGAGCCAATCATAGCCAGTCCAAATGTATGTAAATGACATTAAATGACCATGACATAACCCACAGATCCATAATGATCCATACAAGGCAATTAAAAGACTAGTAAAGACTCTAAGCCCACTGTGCATCACTGCGCAACAAAACAGTGCCAAAAGCATTGCTGATTTGGAACGAAGGGTCTGCTCTTTTTGAGGCGTCGATCTGCTCATTGAGGTGCAACTCTTGCTTCTCTTGCTGAGCCAACAAGCGTTCAAGGTGTCTTCTCTTGGCGCTATCTGCATGAGATCCTTGCTCTCCTTGTGAGACCTTCACTGAATCTAGGGTCTTGGGCTCGTCATTAGCCTTCGATTCCGGCCTTGCCAATGTGGCTTGTCGTAAACGATCAGTTTCTTGGGCCAAAGCAGCCACATGACCTTTGGCAGCATTGATTTCTTGGATGAGTGCATTTCTTCGGATCTCATCGGCCTGATGCCTGGCCTCAGCCTCCTTACGGTGAAGACTATTCCTGCGCTTTGCGGATTCGAGCTCTGACTCAAGTTGTTGAGCTTCCTTCTGCAACAGCGCTTTTCGTTTGACCAATGCCTCATTCTTCTCACTCTGGGCACGCAATTCCGAGGAATCCGTTAGTGACTCTTCGACTGCAGTTCTATTTTGGGAATGAATCTCGGATAGTTGCAGTTGCCTCAACTTATGCTGCCATTCCTCGCGTTCTTGCTTGTAACGGCGGTCCTGCGTATGTAGCTTGGCTTCTGCACGTTGCACTTTCAATTCGATCTGCCGACTTTTGCATTGTAATTCTTCTACAGCAAGACTTTCTGTCTTCGCCTCCTTGAGCTGCTCCTCCCTTTCTTCAGAGATCTGGTGGCAGGCAACTCTGGCTGCTTCAAGTTGGCTATGAAGAGCTTCCAACTCTACCTGTTTGCCACCCAAGCTGGCCTCAGCATTGCGAAGCTCACATGCAGCTGAAGATGCTAACATCAACTGTTGAACCTGCTCTTGGAGTGCTTTGCTCATCTCCTCAGATTTCTCTGCGTTTGCTTTAACTTTTGCATGTTCAGCATGTGCTTCACTGAGCTGAAGCTCCAATTCTTCATTTTGTAGGCCTCTTTTACTCAGCTGCTCCTCAACACTAGTGAGGCTCGTACGCAGTTTGGTCAACCCCTCTTCCAAGGAAGGACTGTTTTGCCCAAACATGTTTTCACACATGGATTGCAAACGTCGTGTTGTCAACTGGGCAGTGTCAGCTTCTCTTGCTCGAGCTCGAGCCATTTCACTGGAGTGCAGGGCCGCCAAAGAATCTGCATGAGCTTTGGCTTCACTTGCCTCATGAGCTGAAGCTAACTCCTTCATCTCAAACTCTTGGGCTCTTTCCTCCTCAGCTTTTCCTGCACAGTTCTCGCCGATTCATCAGTACCCGTTGTCACAGGATGACGCTAACCTTCCCTAACAGTCACTACCAAATATCCTGGCAAATAGATCCAAATTGTAGTCATATCATGTCATATCTCCAGCTCGGCCTAAAATAGTTGTGAGGCTGTGTAATAGCATAATATAGCATCTTAGTGGTAAAATCATCGCAGCCGCCTAGGATGAACAAGTTCTGTCTTTTGAACAAACGACCTCTTCCATTGGAACATGAACCAATCCCTGTCAACCTGTCTTCCCACATCATCCCACATCATCCCACCTTGCCAAAATCTCGACTGCTGCAGCTCTTCAAAGTGCTTCTGCTGCAGCTGCAAGAACTCAGCATGCTCAGCTTCAGATTGCCTTGCTTGATGTTCCTTGGCCTTGGCCTCCTGGAGTCGTCAGGCTTGACAAGCATGGACAACCACCGTCAATCAGCAACCATGGTTGTCATGATTGTCATGGAGTACAGTATCCTGATTAGAGACCTTAAATTCATTGAAATTAATTTACCGTGAAATACTGATAAATAGTGAAAGCATCAATCCTCAGCACATCCTGGGCATTTTGCATTTCGAGTCCTGTTTGGCAAGTTCATCCTTCTGTCGCAGAAGGATGTCAGCCTCAACGTCCTCCCGCTGCTGGCGCCGCAACTTGCAGGCATCTCGGGTTTGATGCAAGTCTTGCCTTAGCGAAAAGGACGCAACTGGAGATGTCAGCCCGACAAGAAAGCGATGAGCTTTTGTAGAAATGGGGGAAGAATATCAAGAAGACCAAGGTGGTGTGTAAAGCATTGAAGTATACTGAAGCTTATCCAACCTAACTTAAAATGTGCCTTCCTAGGTCCTAGGTGCTCTTGCCGTTGCTTCTGCAGCTGCAGATCTTGTATCTCCTTGAGAACTGTTCGGTAGCCCAAGTGCAAGTCATGCTGTGCCTGAAAGATCGCCTCAACGCGCTGCAAAACGCCAGACCTGCGGAAAACTACGTAGGATGGTTAAGAGATGCCAGCTGCGCGCTGTGGGTTCCACTGCTCGATGCTATATTATGATGACGTATGTCATGACGCATGTTATATTATAATTACGAAGGTCAAATAATAAACAACATGTTTTAAGAAGTTCAATATCACAGTATTGACTTTCTTGTCCTTTGCTCTCAGCCTGAAAGTTGAAAACAAGTGAAACACATTGAAACGCTAAATGCATCAAAATGGTGACTTTTAGAGGGGTCAAGCTACTTGGACTGCCTTGGTTCTTATCATGTTCTATCAGGGCGCAAAAGGAGGATCTGAATCAATTGAAGCCACAAATTCTATTAGATTTTGCAGTTGTTGGAAAACCACCACACCTCTGAGAATCAGAAGAGATGTTGCCGCCAGATGGCAGAGTTGGGAAATCAGGAGAAAAACTCTCATCCTCACTGGGGCGATTGCCGCCTTGCCAGGCCCCACGTGAAGCTTCATGCGAAGCATTGAGCTCTGCGGAATCTTCTGCTTGTTGCATGAGTCCTGCATGAACTTCTTCACACCACTTCTTGCTGTTTGCCAATTCTTGAAGCACCAAGTGGCCTGAGGAATGTCTGGTGCTGGTATCAGCTTCCATGCACATATGCTCCACCCGTTCAGCCATAGATGTTACAGCTGAACAAATGTGCTCAAGAGCCAAATTTCCTGGATTCTCTTCTGCCAGTGTAGCGGCTGTTCCCTTTGGAAGATCAGCTTCGAGACGTTCACAACGACTCGTTGTAGATCTGAGTTCCCTTCTCACATTACTTAATTGAGATTTCAACTCTGAAACCTGCCGACGGCCATAGAATGGATCATGCGAATGTCCCTCACCATGCGCAACCAGATATGACGTATGCAGATTGTTGACCTGGGAAGATAAAACTACAATTCGCTCCTGTGCTGTCTTGTTCATGGATGCCAATTCTTCGACTTCGGTCTCAAGTCCCAGTTCTCGGATTTCAGCACATGCTGTAGTTTGCCATCCAGGTTCCCGAAGCAATGTTGCACAGGTCTCAAAGAGTTTCTTACGCCAAAGGTCCAGGCGCTGAGCCGTTTCCGTTTCCGCTTTCATCTCGGAACGCTGAAGGTGTTCCGCCAGGTTCGCTTCAAAGGCTTGCCCTTCCATCTCATACTTTTCGCTCTCAGCTAGAGCTTCATGGAATTCTGAGGTTAAAAAGGACACCTGACGTTCCAAAAGCTCCTGACAATTGGTGAGAT
Source organism: Breviolum minutum Mf 1.05b.01 (assembly GCA_000507305.1). NCBI lineage: Eukaryota > Dinophyceae > Suessiales > Symbiodiniaceae > Breviolum > Breviolum minutum. The sequence continues at coordinate 12,368 of DF244677.1, read as the reverse complement.
AAATTGCGGTTGGGAATGTTGCAGAGTTTCCCACTGCTTGAAAAGGCAAATGGGTCACAGGTGTAGAAGTGGCAGGCACCAAGGTGTATGCAAGACTTTTCCAGGTGTTGGCTACCATGTCGCTTGTCACTGCCAACCACTGTGCCCGGGCTACAGCTTCCAGGATTGTTTTTATGACTTGCTGAGTGGGTGGACCCTCAGCTCCAGAAAGCAACGATTTGAGAGTGGCTGATTCACAAACTTCATCGGCTTTCAGCTCTTCCTTCAGAAGATTCTGCTGCCGCGTGCGAAGACTGGACATTGCTTTGCTGACTTGATCCTTCCTGTCTGAAAGATGATCATTCTGAAGCTTCAGTTGCTTCACGTATCGTTGTCTCTCATGTAGTTCATGTAGGACCCGTGTTTGCTTGCAAGCTGTATGATGCAATTGCACCATCGCTGCCAAACTTTCGGACTCGTTCAAGGCCTCTTTGGCTTGCAAGTTGACCTGCTTGGTAGTTCACACGACTGAATCTGACGCAAGTCAAACGAGCACGGTCTTCAAAAAAAAGCAATCAAACACACTGTACACAAAACATGACCAGAATCCAAAAATGATGTAGTATCTAAATAGGACTCAAGTATATTATTAAAGAAAATAATCGGGCATAACGAAGTGTGTAGTGAAAATATGTGAAAACTGGAAGACTTTTCAAATATGTTCATATTCACCACCCAGCGACTGATTGAAGATCTTCCATGATTTCAGGTTCCCGTTCATTCAGGGCTTCCTCAATGGTCATCTCTTCTCGGTTAATCTGCGTATCCAAATCTTTCACTGAACTCAGCAGCATCATCACTTGACCAACAAGTTCCACTACGCCTTGTCTCCAAAAGACCTGTTTCGCATCCCCTTTTGGATTGGCTTCACCCTGCAATTTGTTACAAGCATCTCGCAAGGCCTGTCGCAGTTCTGTGGATTCTTGCTGATACAATTCCAAACGTTCAATGTCATTGGCTTCACTCTGCTTGTTCTGACTGGATTGCGTTTCCTTATTGCAAGCTCGCCGTAACTTCCGGATGCTCGGATCAAACGATGCGCTCACCTGCCTTAAAAAGGTCGCAGCTTTTTGACTTTGGTGTTCTGCTTCATTCAACTCATGCCTGGCTTCCCTTGTGGCGAGCCGTTTTCGCTCCAAAGTGCCTTGAAGAGAAGAATGTTCTTCCCGTAATTCGTCAATTTGGAGATCTTCATTTTTTGGAGAGCTGGCTAGGTGGGTGAAGTTCTCTGGATTCGCAGACAGTTTGCCCACAGGTGCTCCTGAAATGAAGCAAACATGGCTTGACAGTGACGGATCCAAAAAAACAGCCCAGCATTGAGGTTTGAGGATGCAAACTTGACACTGCATATCACTGCATGCTGTGAAAAACGTCTGGCCTGAGCAAAAACGACGTAATGCACGTTCTTCCTTCAAGAGTTCCTCCTGGCCAAATGGAACAAAATGTCTTGGAGCTAATTGCTGGAATACAGAATACATATGAATACATGTAAAAGCATGTGCAGCATCTCGCTCGAGTATGACTTACTACATAAAAATTGCCAACTTGTATCACTTGTTTGGACCGTCCTTGAGCCAACCAACATCGCCAGTCTCGAGTTTGGGCGTCGTTGTGGAGGGAACATTTGCATGTTTCGCATCCATGCTTTGCCGTTGACGCTTCAGGTTTGGAGGCTTCTGCCGTTTCAGGTCGGCCACCAGGACCTTAGCGCAGGAAGGATTCAAGTAGCAAGAGGAATCTGAGCAAAATGTAGCAAACTGTGGTACTTTGATCATCTTCGATCCAGCAGAAGTAGCGACATGCAAAAATCAAACACCACAAATACAGTAGTCATTTCTTAGGTCTTGACTTTCTGAGGCGCATCATCTTGGTTTTCGCTTGGAACCGCGAGAACCATTGAGGCAGCAAGTTCATCTGTCAACAGCTCTACTTTGCGTTTAGCATCAGAGCTCTGTCTCTTCAGCGCTTCAACATCTTCCTCAGCATTTTGTGCCCGGCGCTCCGCTTGTTCTGCCATCTTGGCCAAGATGTCGCAGTCGGAATCCGCGACGTTGATGTCGATGTCGCTGCTCGAACTTGCCGCTCGCAAAGCAGCCAATTCACCCTTGGTGGCCTCAATCTGGGTTTCTGTGGCCAAATCTGCACGCGCTACGGCTTCCCTTGCCAACTCTTCGTAATGGCCCACTTCTAGTTCAGCTTTGTTGAGTTCATCTTCCAAGCGCTCAATGACAGCATCTTTGACTTCCAAAATGGCCAATGCTTTGGCATTTTGAGTGTGTCCGTGATCCTCGTGCATAGCTTGGAGAGGTTGCGGCCTCGTTGCCATGCTGCATGCCTTGCTAACTCCATCATTAGCTACAGGAAAGGACTGTAAGCTAAGCACCCCAAACACTTTCAATTCCTCCGCTGATTGGCTCTGGCTGATTTTTTGATTTCCTTTATTGTTGCTCGTGGAAATGGGTGGCATTTTGATTTTGGTACAAGTTGTTTTGCTTCACTTTTCCTTTTCAGCTATGTACACACTTCAGACCACGTCAATGGTGCAAATGATGCAAGATATAATATGCGGCATTTAGATACCTTGTCTCCATCAAGTATACCCGTGTTTTCCTCCCTGATATGCGCCCTGAAAGGGCCCGCCAATATTGGCGTGCAGGCCTGACCTTGACCTTGACCCTTCCTCCATGATATACTGTGCACATATTACAAAGCACGCATCATACATACATGCTTTTGTAGAATACAAAGAAAAGACTCTAAAGACTCTAAAGGGATCATTGTCCATATTTAATGCATGCCGCTATTGATATTTTTGTATCATGACAGTCTTGTGCTTCGAGGATTTGAGCCAACTGGAAAAGGATGGAAAAGGGTGTGGCGACAGCGCTGAGGCGTGGAACATTGTTTGGATGCAACAAATGCTCCAAGACTTGGGTCCCATGACTCGTTTCCTCTCAGCGATTCCTGCTGTACTCCTCGGTTTGGCAGAAGCGTGGAATTTGGAAGGAATGTTTTTGCAAGCCTTCAACGTGGCAGTGCATCTGTCCAATCCGCTCCTATCAATGCCATTCCATGTTGCCGCTATGAAAAAAAATAATTGAAAAAAAAACATCCAGTGGACCTGGCCTGCTTTTCTGAACACGTTCCTCCAGATCATCAGCCTGGAAATATTTGGAAATACGGTAGAAAATAAATGATGAGTGATTCAAAATGATGCCAAAAAAAATAGGACGTGTTGCACGCGCCCACCACTCGCCTCCATATCCGCAGCCTCGTCATCTCCAGGCATCTTTCGATTCAAATGTGTGACGAAATTTTGTTGCTGCAAATGTCTACCAATTCAATGCAATCGAAATATATGAATCAATCAGAAAATGTGAACACTTGCGAAAGATGCAAACACGTTATATAATCTGTAGATATCCGTCTCTGAACCCGGCTTTTGTGGGGGTGAAAGCATGTTTGCCTCTTTGCATTCTGACATGTGTTTTGTGATTCACGTTGTGCGAACGAATTCCTAATTCTGGAGCCAAATTGAATTGAATGTAATTTACGCATACATGCCATATGGTGCACATGACGAACACTTAGTTGTGGATGCCATGAACCATTTGATTTTTTTCATTTTGCACGGGCAGTTGCAAATTCTACCCGCGTTCTCCGATCACCGTTGACATTCCGACACGCATATTTGGCAAGTATGGATTGCTAGTTGCAATTGGGAACTCACTCTCATACCAGTAGCAATACCCACTGCAAAGCGCACGCAGTTGTATTTGCTGTCACTTCACCCATTTCAGTGCCAGACATGAATGATTACACTGGAATCTGCGAACTTGAACCACAATCCGGGCCAGTTGATAATTCCTTGTGGCTGGCCTTGTCAGAATGCAAACTTGGTGGCTGGCCTACGCTTCCTCGTTTAGTGCGCTGTTCTCTCCGGAAGTGAGATGGAGTGGTTTGCTTGTTCTTGGGCCTGTTCTCGTGTGTTTGCTCGTTGTGACATGAATGGGTTCTTTCTACACGCCTATGGCCTCGGAAAATGAAATGAACGTAATGGTTTCCACGTCCGACGTGCGGCTGTTTGAGGTTGGCTTTCTACCTTGGGTTCGTTGCTATTTCGTTGTGATCGCCGTTGCCAATTCAAAAAGTGTTTAAACAAAATTGTTGTTCAAAAGGTGGAGGTCCCAGCTTGTGATTTCTGCGAACATTTGTCGCACCCACATGCATTCCAAGTGAGCGCCACTTCCACCAAGATACGTGGAACTGATGCTAGGAATCAAAAATTATCAAAAATTCAGCACATTTCACCTACACCCACAGAAATCAAAATATCTTACAAAAGGATCGCATCAAGCCGACTTTCTTGGGAGCCGTGCGGTGTTTGCGGTCCCGTTGTACCGATACGCTCAGCAGCGGCCTGTTCTGCGGGTGGCACTGGCTGGCCATTAATTACTGGCGTTCAGGTGTTGGATTGTGATGATGGTGGTAAGGAGTTGTTGCCATGGCACGGGCGGTGCTGCCCGGAGTTGATTGACGAGATGTGTCCATTCTTCTCCGTCGGGTTGCTGTCCCCATTGCATCTCTGTGTTAGGGTCGGCCCCTAGAGTGTGTTGCTGGCATGTTCTGGTGTTGTGGTGGTGGTCCTTGTCGTGCCCATGGGCCGGTAGGGAGGTCAGGGCGCGTAGGCTCGTGGAGCAGTGTGGGTTGGCAGTCGTGACAACGCGGTGGATACCCAATGCTGTGATTTGTTTTTTTGGCCGCATGAAGGTCCACTGGTACAAAACTGTTTTACTGCGCAGCTTCCAGGCACAAACTGTTTTTATACTGGCCAGTCTCCAGATGCGCTTGAGGTAGGGAAGGTATAAGTTCAGACCTTCCGCTACTGGGCTGGCAGGCGACTGGCTGGCACGGCGGGGCTGGAGTGGGCAAGGAGGTGGCCGAGGGCTGGGAGATCTCCGTCCAAGTTGTGGTGGGGAGAGAGGTCTTCAAACAACAGGCTCGCTGCGAAGGACGCTGCGGCGTGGGTGAGGAGAGCGGACCACCTGGACACCAGAGCCGCACAGGTGGCTGCTTGGAGTGAAGGGGGGCTTGAGCGGGCTCTGGCGTTGGCAAGGATGCGGATGAAGTTGGATGCTTCATGGCTCCACTTGCCACACATCCTTGTACTGCTTCTGATGCAAGGTTCACCACTTCAACTGGCATCCCTGCTCGACGAAGTAGGTTCATGAAGTCCATCACTGGTGTGTGCCAAAGTCTCTCATGTAGTCCAACCAGTAGTTTAAGAGCTGGTGTTCGATCTCCTTCTTCCACCAACTTCGGCAACCGTTCCAAGACTTTCTTCATGTTGTAGTTCGGCTTGATGGGTGCGATAGCTGCTCGATCCTGACTCTCGAACTTCTCCTCTTCATACTTGGCCTCCTCAGGTTCATCATCAGGATTGTCAGGTCAATCATGCACTTGAGGTAGCAGAGCAGCATCGTCTCCTCGTGGTGGTAGTCCAGGTTGCTTCGGAATTGCTCTAGGTCTGGAAGCAGGAGTGGATGGTGCTGGAGCCTCGTCCAAGTCAGCTCCATAGACGGTGAAGAGCCAATCGTCAATGTCGTAGGCCTCGTTGATCTGTGCAATGCTCATCATCCTCATGTCCTCGACGGCCTCGATGTGCCATACCTTGACATGGCCCCAGATGTGGCATCTCAAGTATGCTGACGAAGTAGGGAGTGTTGGTTCCGGACCTGATTTGTTAAAAGGTATAGTGATATCTTGATGCCCTTCACCTGCATCGCGGATTTGAAGATCTCCTTGAACAAGCTAAGTGCTGTGGCATCGTCGACCCAGTGCACATACTCAACCTGTCGATGTGCTGCTTCGCTGAAGATGCCAATCGTGTTGTGAACCAACTCGATCAGAAGCTTCTTGAGATAGTGCCCAAACTCAATGTCGAGGTTGAGGACGTTTTCTTCAAGAATGTTCACCTGGTCCCGCACCTGCTTTCTCGCCTCATTCTTCCAAAGCTTGATGGGGTCAGGTTCTGTTGAAGCTTTCTGCTTTGGATTTGTTCCAGGTGCCCATCTGCCATGTCGACACTTTCCAGGTATCAGGCTGTGCTCAATTCCTTTCGGACAGGATCTTCCAAGGGTGCACCTGATGCATTCATAGAAGTGCTCAGAGACAAACCATGACAGAGACTGAGGCCACTGTGGTATCTTAAGAAGGTTCCTAGTGTTGAGGAAGTCGGTAACATCAGCTCGAATCTTCTGGCACATCAGTCTCGGATACACAGCTGCCTTGGCAGTTCGGTTGATGCCATCAGGTGCTTGTCCTCGAAGATGCATGTGTTGCTTCCCCTTGTGTCCACTGCACCTCATAGCTGTCTTCTTGAACTTGATGTTGCTACCAAGTCCAGTAGCTTTCTGGATAGGAGACCCGTCTTCAGCTTCAGCTCCTACCATGCATTGATCCACTCGTTGTTTGCTCCTGTTGTCCTGGATGGTATCAAGGTGTAAAGGTGATCCATCCTCAGGTCTCCACATAGCACTGCCCCATGGTTGCTCAACGATGTAGCCACGACCACCATGCGACTGTTTCTCACAGTTCTCCTGCACGAAGTCGATAGAGGGTCGATCTCGTTGTCGTTCTGCAGCTCGAAGTTCAGGAGCCTTCGCTGATGAAGACACCGACCACGGTCCACACTCTGGAGCCATGAACATGACTCCGGGGCAGAATTCATCTCATGCTTGTCGAAGCATGCTCTGGTGCTGTGGGTCGTTCATGTTCCAACCATACCTCATATCGACAGGGAAGCCAACTGTCAAACCAGCCAAAAGCATAATGAAGCTCAGTCTGCCAGAACCACTGAAGAGCTCCCAGAAGTGCCACCTCAATCTCTTTCCACGTGCCTGTTGAAACCATGACTTGAAGTTCCATGGTGTGATCGGTCGAAGACCCGACCGGGTGTAGTACTCTTCAGGCATCGACTTGTACTTCTTCTTCAGAACGGTGTGGTCCACTCCATCTGGGAAAGCATCTTCAGTGTATCCTGGAAACTCAGCCTCAGCGTTGTGATGGATAAGGTTCACCGTGTCGTAGTGATTGCTTGAAGTTGGTTGTTCAGGTGGTGGTTGAACGTTGTCAGGTTGTGATGGAGGTGTTTGTTCAGGGTGTTGTTCTTCATCTCCGCAGGGCTGTTGTTCCAAAGGTCGATCTTGTGGATCATGACGATCGTCGTGCGCAACGTGTGGCTCATCACGAGCCTTCTCAGAGTCTTCCGGCAAAATGCCGACAGCTCCTTTCTTTTCTCCTTCCGCCAGCTCGGTCTTGTTGTCATAGTTGTGGATGATGTACTTCTCATCGTCCTCGAAGTTCACCAAGTTCTCTTCAGTCGCGTAGTAAGGCTCATCCTCACTCCGGTCACCTTCCGCGTTTGACATCGTCTTCTTGTTCATCGTGAAGACATGGTAGACTCGCGGATCCACATCATCCCATCTCTGCGAACTGGTCGTTGCCACACGGCTGCAAAAGATGGCAACCTCACTCTGTGTCTCTGCTGAAACTCGACCTGTCTGTTGGTGGTCAGTCGGCAAGATGTAGTGGCCTGAATCTGTAAGAAGAAGTCTCATCATCTTCATCGGTTCGTTGGTGTCCTGCATGGAGTTCAGCACCAACAATCCATCACCATTCACAAAGTGCTCCGTGAAGATCGCACAATGCATCTTCCGCAATGACGGATTGCCAATGAGGGCAGGACACAAACTGCCATCGCCACCAATGACTTCTCCCGTGTAGGAGATAGGGCATCCACCGGTGCAGAGAGGCACCGTGACTTGTCCAAGGGTTCGGTCAGAACCACCGCTGATCCCGCTCACTGGTGAACGGATGTCCTTGTTGATCACCACGTCCTTCTCCTTGCCAAAGGGTGCCACGCAGTGATCGATCAGATCTCGAAGGGTCTCTGATCCGATGAGCCCAGATGCCGCCCCAGGGTCTATCACCAGACCTCGTCTCTTCTCGCCTTTCACCATGAAGTAGTCCATCGCCTCGTAGAAGTTGAAGGCAAAGTTGAAGGCCGTGAGGTGATTCTTCTCGAGCTTCTCCGTGACCTCCGCGACATTCTCGTTTGAGCTCACCGTCGATCTCTGAAAGGCCATGTAGTTCTCTTCAGGTGGTGTATGGATCTGAAACTCTTGGACAACAGGCTTCGCCGCTTCAGTCTTCTTTGTAGATCCATCAGGAATGCCATCTGCGATGTCAAGTCCACGACTGGACTTGGAAGCATACCAGCTGCCACCACCATAGCCATAGCCTTTCTTCGATTTGCCCTTTCCTTTTCCTTTGCTCTTTCCAAACTTTCCTTTGGACTTGCCCTTGCCCTTGCCAAAGGGTCTCCATCGCCACGTCTTGCCCTTGCTCTTGCCCTTGCTGTAGTTGGAGTAGCCCTTGCCTTTTCCTCCATGGCCTTGTTGATGTCCTTTCTGCTGTGGAGCCATCGGGCAATCTTTTACACGATGCCACTTGGAACCACAGTTGAAGCATCCATCATTGGTGTGGCCCTTGCCACCATAGTACTCCTCCTTCTCGGTCTTGTTCTCCTCGGTGACGTTGTCGTCTTTCTTGGAGGTGCTGTCATCCTTCTCTTTCTCATTCGGCTCCTCGTAGTAGTACCACGAGTCATCATACCAAGACTGCTGCCAGTATGCATGCTCAGGGTCCTCGTCATAGTCCAGGACCCATTCTCCTTCTTCATCTTCGTCTTGGTCATACCACCAATAGCCATCGTCGTACCCTTCGTCTTGGTACCAACTGCTGTTGTGGTAGTCGTGGAAGTCCTCGTCATAGTAGCCGTCATAGGCATAGTAGTTCTCGTTGGACTCCTCGGCCTTGTTGGATGACAAACGTAGTGCCAAAGCCCGTGCTTCCGCAAAGCGTGTGTAGTCGCCTTGCACTTGCAACTTCAGGTCATCAATCTGCTTCGTCGACAATCCAGAGCCACGGAAAAACAAGAAGAACCTGGCCACCTCGTTCATCTGAAGTCCTGCACGATCTGATGCCTCGTCGAAGCGGGCATCGTACTCCACCGAGTATTCTTGTAGAGAAAGTCGTCCTCGCTGCAGGCTAAAGAATCTCTCAAGGCTTTGCGTGGCCAAATCCTGATCTTGCTGTCCAAAGGCATTGCGAAGTGCTGAAGTCAGAAATTGCACTCCGCTAGGAATGTGAGCTTGAAGAAGAATCCCTGAAGTGGGGTCACGAACTTCATCCACCTCCAATCTGACTAGGGCTGCATCGCCCGTGTCAAACGTCCCATCCGGTCTCGGGACACGAAGCGACATCGCCACCCGATGAGCCCTTCCATACAATCTGCCAGCGATTGTAGGACCAATGAGCTCGTCATCCAAAGAGGCTATTCGATACCAAAGTCTGAGACGATCGAAGTAAGCCTTCAAGGGACATGCCGGGTCTCCCGGCTGCCACCCCGGTGGTATCTCACGGCGATATTCTTGGAGAGGTATCGTTCCCGACGTCGTCGTCGGAGGGTTGTTCATCTTGTACTCCTCAAACTCCAAGAAGTTGCCGTAGAGGAGCTAGGACCAGATCACCAGGTCAAAGTCCGGGAGGTAGAGATGACAAGTGCTAAGCCCGATCACCAGGTCAAGGTCAAGGACAAAGCGCCGAGCCCGATCACCTCTTCGAGCTCCTTGACCAACCAAAAGACCACCTAGTTCCAAAAGAGCTTGCCAAGAGCGGTAGGTTGCCACCACAGCTCGGGAAGGTCCTCTGGATCTCTTTCCACCTCAAGTTCCACCCAGCCACGCTCACGTGGCAGCTGAGACAAATCCCAGCGGCAGCCAGCAAGCGTGGGCCTACGAGTAGAACCCTAGGCAGGAAGCTCTCGAAAGAGCTCCGCTACCAAACTTGGTTTTGAACAGCTCAAAGGCGCCCTGCGGATCTTAGGTTTCAACTGTACATGCTCCTATGGGAAAAGACAACACCACATGTGACCCTATACAACTTCACCATGGAACGATTACTGCATCCCCATTGGCAATGATCACAGGTGTGTCCACTGTGTATTATCTCACATGCAACCATACAAGCAACAGTATCGACGCAAACATGTGTTGAAAGGGTGGAAGCCAATCATGGATGAAAATGGGGAACCCTCAGCTTTTCAAACGCAGCTGGAAACCAAAATTGGGGAACAGAATGCGCTCACTTTTGATGTTGCAGAAAACTTTTGATGTCAACCGCTGTGCCCACTGGGACATGTGCGCGTCACAGACTTAGATTTACACCGTCGGACCGGCTTTGCCATTTACGACACAGGAGAAAGCAACTGCATGACAATGCAACTCGCAAAATTTTAACTTTCCAAATTCAAAGGCTACATCGGAAAGAATCCAGGCAGTGGAAGGCAACCTTACTCCAAAATTATTTGGCATACCCGGCACGCTGGAAAGAATTACAGACTATGTCTTCGTACAGTAGCAAGCCATTGCACCAACACCCTGCATTGGATGAATTTGCCATGATGCTTGAAAAACTGTTCGCTGGAAGTCCCGAAGCACCCATGCAACCAATTCATTTGACAGAAGAACTTTAGACATTGGAGGAACTAAGGGGAGCAGTACAAAAATTGAAATTGAACAAATCAGCGGACGAATGTGGGTTGGTTGCGGAGGTATTCAAGCACATGCCCACCAATTTTGCAGCCAAAATTTTACAATTATACAATGATGTGCTTTCACATGGCCATATCCCTGCGAGCTGGAGACGGACTTTGTTCACAATGTTGGCAAAACACCGCAAGGCGGCACTGGTCACGGACTTTCGGCCCATTGCTTCTGTACGATTGTTCTACAAAATTTTTGCTTACATGATACTGCACCGAATACAGCCGTGCCTGGACAGCTGCCAGCCCGAGGAACAGCATGGTTTCCGTGCTGGACGACGTTTGGAAGAACATTTGCTCACCGCAAATTTGTTCCTCGACAAAACTTTGGCGGCAAACATTCCGGTGTGGGTATTGAGCTTAGACTTGTCAAAAGCATTTGATCGAGCAGATTGGGGTGCCCTGTGGTTAGCCTTATCCGAACACGGAGTGTCAAGTCACATGTTGTGGATTCTTCAGAAGTTATATTTTGGTCAACATGGGGAGGTCACTGGACAAGGTGGGAACAGCCGTACTTTTCAAATCAATGCAGGCGTGCGACAAGGATGCGTGCTTAGCCCGAAACTGTTTTCTTCAGTACTTCATTGGGCAATGTCGAAATGGCGAACATGGGCTGAAGGATGTTCATTTGGATTTGATCTTGGAGATGACTTGCCACCAGTTTTGGATTTGAGATTTGCAGATGATATCTTGATATTCGCGAGGTCGTCCCATGAAATCATGACGTTGTTGGACAAATTGGTTGAGTTCTTGGGTGATGCAGGCCTAAAGCTGAATGCGGGAAAAAACTATGTTGATCACAACACAAGCCCAGCCACCACCATTTTTGACTACTTCGACTGGAGCCATTATCAAGGTGAAGGCAAGGGAATCGGGTCACAAATGGTTAGGTTGCATGTTGTCTGCAGCCAGTTCCAAACATGCAACTCTGGATATTGATTATCATTTACAATCTGCGAGTCGAGCCTTCTTTGCCAACAAGTCGATTTTTCTAAGCCGAATGGTTTCCGTCAGAAACAAACTGAAATTCTTCGATGCCATCGTGACACCAATCGCTTGTTTTGGAGCTGGGCCCCGGTGCATTCATAGTGCCGATATGGTCAAATTCGATATCCACTTTCGACGTATGATCTGATGCGTGGTTGGAGCTCCAAGCTCGATTTGTTGGAGGGATCCGTGGATATACTTGGATGGACCGTGGTGGTTGTATCTACTTGTAAACATTTACCTAAGTTACTAACATTTTGTATCTCACTTATAAGCTATTTGTATCCTAGTTGTATTGTGTTGCAAATCCTTGCAAACCCTGTAAACATGTAGTATCCACTGTATATGTTTAACATACTTAGCAGCCCCTTTAGCTAAGTCCTACAAGATTTACAAAGTTTACTAACCAAAGAAGGCTACTTAGTAAACACTTAGCCTGGATATGTTAAATCTAAATTAACAATTTAGCCCATTTAGCTAAGTGGTTAGCTAAATTGGCTAAGTGGTTAGCTAAGCCAGCTAAGTGGCTGGCCAGCAGGTTATGATGATTGTTTTTTGAAACATGTTAATCAAAAACATATGGTTTATTTTTCACAATTTCATGTTTTTTTTAACATGTTTGTTTCATTGGAGCTGTTTGTGGCTACACATTCATCAACATCATTGATTTTTCATG